>SJYV01036757.1:735398-803075 GCA_006410875.1 Neotragus pygmaeus
CTCCTGGCATGCCAGCACTCCACTCCCTGGCAGTAGCAGTTTGGAAACTACGCCTACCTAGAAACATTTTGAAATGCCAAGTTGTTTTAAACTTGTATGATTAATTCAAATAATAACCTTTCACTAATACCATCAGCTCTTGATTGTTCACAAGCCATTATGAAAGGTGTGAGCTGCCCACTTGTCATCCCGCCCCCCACCCCTCCCAGAGGGGCTCTCTGGCTGCTCCGCCAGAGGGAGGGCCCTGGAAAACAAAGAGCTGCGACTTAAAATCAATCCATTGTTCCATAGGTTATCTGCTCTGAAAAAGATTTTGCAGAGAAAAAATGTTGCCACTATCGTCTGAAATATGGGCTTGGGAATTCTAGTGGAGTTTATCTACATTTCCCTATTGCTGATCCCCGCATGCAATCAAGGGATGAATATAAAGGTAATGTTAGAAAAAATAAATAAAAATAAAAATAGTAAAAGCAGCTCTTGTCAATAGCCAATAACAACTCTTTACTTTTTTTAACATTTGATTTATTTTTATTTCTAAGCAATTTGTACGTCTTATTTTTAAAAAATATTTTTTGATATGGACCATTTTAAAAGTCTTTGTTGAATTTGTTACAATACTACTTCTGTGTTATGTTTGGGTTTTTTGGCCCCAAGGCATATGCGATCTTAGCTCCCAGACCAGGGGTTGAACCTGCACCTTCTGCATTGGAAGGTGAAGTCTAATCACTGGGAAGGAGGTCCCAAGTCTCTTTTAAAATTCTTTAGAACATTTGTTATCTAAAGAGGCTATGTTACTGTGGCCCAGAATCCTCTGACTTTTGAAGCCCATTACTGGTTTAGTTCTAGAGTTTCGCAAATGATCCCTTACCTACGAAAATAATTGAGTGTTAAAATAAAAGAGAGCCTCGGACTGTATCTTGGATTTTTCTCTCTCTTTTAAAATAAAGGGACAGATCCAGAGAGATACTGGGACCTGTCGTAGCTCATACTTTCTCTCCTTAAATATTTTTCTCCTTAATGCTAAGTCATACTCGATGGGCAGTTACTGATGGGGCTGGACTGGGAACCAGGAGACCCTGGTTTATACCCTGTTCAAATATTGCAGAATTTGCTTGTATTTTAGCATTTGACCAGTACCATAAATGTAAGCACTGTCATCTTATCCATTATTGTCTCTCTGTTCTTAGGCACATCTTTGGAAAACACTGTCTTTCCTTAGGAAAAATGCTGTGTATTTATTCAGATTGCTGTACAGAGTGGATTGTCCAGGTGCAGCTTTGGCAATTACTGCAGCTCTTTTCTTCAGACTTTTTTTGCTTTACTCATCCTGCTCACTAGGAAACAGTCATTCATTTTTCACTGTTTCTTTTATACCCGAGCTTCCATATATTATCTTGGACTCATAAATAGGTTCTAAGGCTCCCCACATGTCCAGCTCATCAGGTGTTAGAGCAAATGTTAATGTTAGTAGCCTTGTTCTTTTGGAGAAATGATGACGTGCCAAAATGCTAGCAAGTTGAAAGTGCTTAGATATGCAGAACCAAATATTTTTTGCAAGAGTAGCTCTCTCTTTAAATCTTGTCCATAGCACTTTTATTTCTTAAATCTACCTGGCAGTAATTTTCCTGACAAATATAAATCCTAAAATGAATTCATTTGGTACACTGGTTGTTCTAATACTAAGTTAAGACCCGGTGGATACAAAAATTATTGGGAAAATTCTATTTCACTTTATGAAAGAATCTTTTCCCAAATCATTGTTAGCATGGAATTCTTTACTGATGGATAATAGCAGTAACTAGCCTTTGAAAAAATTATTGAGGTATAATTTACTTTTTTTTTTTCTTTTATACAATTCCTTTGGTCAGTTCAGTGAGCAAAACACAAATTTACTTTTCATTTTTTTCCCCTGTTAGGTACAATGAAAGATGTAAAGATGATCCTTAAATTAATATATATTATAATTGGACTTACTCGTAATTTTAGTAGCAAAATTCTCTCTCTTAAACTAAGCTAGTCGGAGCCATGATAGGTGTGTGTGTGTGCAAATTTGCTTCAGCTGTGTTCTACTCTTTGCAACCCTATGGATTGTATCTTGCTGGCCAGGCTTTGTCCATGGGATTCTCCAGGCAAGAATACTGGAGTGGGTTGCCAAGCCCTTCTCCAGGGGATCTTCCTGACCCAGGCATCAAACCCTTGTCTCTGGCATCTGCCTGCTTCGGCAGGTGGATTCTTTACTACTAGCTCCACCTGGGAAGGTGTCAAAGTCCTGTTCCCCTAGGTTAACAGAGGCAAGGTGCTGACCTCCTGATACTCAACATTCCTTTTAATCCTGGGTTTGTCACTGCAACAAGCACAACAGAAATGAAGAATCTGGGATATTCTTTTGCAAGATTTGCCATGCTGGGGAAATATTGCTAGAGAAATATCAAGTAATACAGTGTTTTGGTTCTCAGCTATAAAGAAATCATGGTCGGTTGGAATGCTCAAACCTTTCTGTTGACCTAGTTTTATGGCAGTGCTTCTAGAAAAGAGTTCCTCAGCAGCTGACTGAGTCACAGAAGAGTGAAAATGCAGACACAATTATTCAAGACTTGGTAGCAGGAGACTCGATGACCACTATATAAGCTCTTTCCTTTTAAGTTATTTGCAGTTTATTAACAAAACTCAATTCTATTTTCAATAGGTCTGATCTTTCAGATGGAAGTAGTAATTTTGTTTTTTGTTTTTATTCACTGAAAACTGGTAATTGTAAACCAAGGGTTTATTACAATGATTTCAGTGTCTCTATATATACAGTGGCTAAGAGAAGGAATACTTTTTTGTGTATATGGTTACTATAGGAGTATGAAGACGAACATTTTCAAGTAATAACCTATCTCCTGCCCCCAGTCCTTTCTTTTTCTAAATAGGGCAAAAGGGTGATTAAAGACAGAGGAAGAATTTGATTGGTCTATTGAGAGCCAATCAGAAGTCTTTGGAAAACTATAGTCCTCCTCAAATTATCTGCCAGGCTAGCAAATGTCATAAAGTCCATCTTCATTTCCCAATTTCATTTTAACCAAGACAATAAAAAAACAGAAGTGGATAAAAATCTATGATGTTAGGTGATGGAACTTCAAGGAAATATTCTCCCCCATCCATTTCTGAGGATAAATGCAAGAATACAGCAAAATCATTTGTGACAATGAGCTTAGGGGGCGGAAAAAAAAGACCCAGCTCTCACCCTCTAACATACTGTCTATAACTAAGACTTATTTATATGAATTTCCCAAGAATGAACAAAATGCATTCTTTTTACTGTTTCTCTGCTGCTCCTGAAAATAAATGACTCTGCCAAGATTTGTAATGGTGCTATCCATACCCCAATGATAGGTGCTTTGTTGAACTGCCTCGCTTGCTGGCATAATTTCCAGAAGTTAGGCTTCTAAGCATAAAATATTCTGTGTTTGTCCTGAATATTTTGCAGTGTGAGACAAGCTGGGTACAATTTATGCTTCGGTGTGCTACAGCAACTGAGATATCACAGTGCACGACATTGAAGGTGTATCTGCTGTAATTTATCGTCTACCTTTACAGCGGGTTACTTTTACCTTTAATGTTGTTAAATGGTTCCCTTACCTCTGATGGATTATTTGCATATATTTAACAGAATGCAGACCTGGCCACATTTGTTTCAAATGTCTAATTAGATGTGAAGGAACCTTGACTTTAATATTATGCTTTAAATTTAACTCTGGTGAACTGTGACCAACAATGATATTACAGTCTATTAGGTGTGATCTGGAAAAATAAGCATGTAATTTGTAGTATTATTATTATAAGCCTTTTTTACTGCCTATGTTTCAAACACTATTATAAAATGAATGTCACTACCATTACAATTTTGAGATTTTAAATGAAACCGGATGAAGAATCAAAATTTAACTAAAAGAATATTCCATACTATTAAAGTTAAGGCCTGTTCTTTTCCCATAAACTTGAAAGTCTGTATTTAATCTGTTTAGCTAGTTAACTAATTGGTTTTTGTTAATGCTATGGCAAATAATTTTGCATGGTATATGAAGCACTGCTTATTTAGTGAAGATTAAACTTTAATTGACATTCACCACTTAACAGTAATCTCCTGCACCACATATTACATCTGTGAATTTTATGTTAAAGAAATATGCAAACATTATATTTTGAAGGTCCTCCCAAATTTCTTAGATTGTAGTTGTCTTGGCGGGGGCAGGGGTGGGGGAATGCTATTTTTAGTTTCATCTTCAACTTTCCTACTAAATTTCTTAATTAAGTTTCTAGAAATGTCCTGAGATGATGGTTGGGAGGCAGTGGTGTTTTTCGTGCAGGAGGTATAGAAACAATAGATGAGAAAAGACTTTAAGGAGCTGGCCAAATGTGCTTGGTGATTCAGGCATTTGCAGGAATAGGATTGACCCTGGTTCTTATTTTACAGTGATACAAAGAAGAGAGAGAAGAAAGGAACAGGAAATTTCAGCCTGTGTTAAATTAATTCAAGAGGTGCTTTTTGAGCACCTACTATTGTGTATTCTGGGAATATGATAGGTGCTTAAAAAATATGTCATTCTGTCACAAATGTTGAATGATAGTTTTATTTACAATAAGGAGTAAGATGAAATCGATATGGCAAAGATGCATGTTGGAAATTTACTCTTTCATCAGTTATGTCAGTAGCTTATTTGCTGAAACAGATAATGGATTCCACATGGGGAAGACTAATTCCTCAATATTTTTTATTGTTGTTATTTAAAATATATAGTCTNGAAGATGTGTATAAGAGACAGTTCATCAGTTATGTCAGTAGCTTATTTGCTGAAACAGATAATGGATTCCACATGGGGAAGACTAATTCCTCAATATTTTTTATTGTTGTTATTTAAAATATATAGTCTATGGACTCAACACACTATTAAGCATAATTTATACTATTAATCAGAGAAGGCAATGGCAACCCACTCCAGTAAAATCCCATGGATGGGAAATCCCATGGATGGAGTATAGTGTCCATGGAGTCGCTAAATCGGACACGACTGAGAGACTTCACTCTCACTTTTTGCTTTCCTGCGTTGGAGAAGGAAATGGCAACCCACTCCAGTGTTCTTGCCTGGAGGATCCCAGGGCCGGGGGAGCCTGGTGGGCTTCTGTCTATGGGGTTACACAGAGTCAGACATGACTGAAGTGACTTAGCAACAAATACTATTAACATTTTCTCCAGTAGTTTTGATAAGTCTAGATGATCAACAGAGTAGTAGGTCAATTCCTGATTTGTAGCATTTGCCAGTATCTATGGTGTAAATTCTCTCATCATGGCTGATTTTAAGCCATTGATGTGACATCACTGAATATGGATTTGGGAACACACACTAAGGGATTTACACCATGCAGACAGAGTAAATATAAGTAATCTTAAGAGTTTATTACTCAGCCATTAAAAAGAATACATTTGAATCAGTTCTAATGAGATGGATGAAACTGGAGTCTATTANGATGCAATGCCTTGTGGGAAGTGAAGTCATAAGGACTTCATAAGACCAAGGATTGCAAGGCTGAGAAGAGGGATGGGCTGACCAGGAGGCCATTGAACTCTGCACTGAGGGCTGAAGAACAGGCTTATTTCATTTATTCATATCCTGAGATTACCTTAGTGTTTCTGCATTGACGCTGGTCCTAGCTTCCTCCACTAGGACTGACCCATGGAAGGCTATAGCTTCTTGCAATGGAGAAAAAGGGAGAGGCAGGTCCTAACAACACCCAGGAGTAACAGAGGCAGAGAGAAGAGAAAAGCTGAGTTCATATAAATCCGCCGAAGCGCTCCCTGGCCAGCACCGGATGTAAAAGCAACAACTGTCCTGCTGCTCTTTTGAGCTTTGCCTTCTGAAATTCAGACCCCGAGGCTTCCCTTCTGTACAAGCTGCACTGAAACTCAGGCAGCATGGCCCAAACTGATGGCTAAAACCTGAGGAATCTTTCTCCTGCTCTGTCAGTAACCAGTGTCTGAGCTCCCCCGGCTGCCCTTTCTCAGGAAGAACCACTCTCAGCACCGAGGGACCCCTCGGTGCTGCTGATTACAATTTCTGTGTATGGTGTTGGTTCACCTGCTTTTAATTGCCTCTCCCCAAAAGTCTGGGAGTCCCGAGGCTGGAATCTTGTCTTTCTGTTTCACCCCTGAATTCTCATTTAGCATGTTACTTGGCACACAGTAGGTATTCTTCAAGTGCATTTTGAAAGGAAGACTCAGGAGAGCTTTGACTTCTCTTGTGGACTCATCTGTTTCTGTATGTCATTTGTTGAATTATATAAGCTACAGGCATATTATATTCACCAACAGAAATTTTCCAGCAAAAAAAAAAGAACCTGAAAATTTACACATTAGAAACAAACTTAAATGGAAAGGTTAAAACAAGCCCAGCTTAATTATTTCCCTTCCGCAAACACTGAAAAACTCAGATGAAGAAGAAATCACTCCTGATTAATTTGCATCTGTCTTAAATCCAAATGGAGCCTTTTTGTTTTAACATCACTTAATGCTGAGGCAGAGGAAGACTTGTGTTTTTAAAGACAAATGATTTGAGTCTTATTTTTAAGTCTCCACATAGCACAGATAATTCTAAGAAGCTTGTTTGGCAAAAGTTAATCAGACATTGGAGATTAAATTTTTCCTTTATAGTATGCCCACATTTAAAGTTATGAAGAGAAATTCTAAGTAAATAAATCACGCTTTATAAATTACTAATACCCAAGGAACAGATAAAGACATGTGGTGAAGTTGCGTTCCAGTCTCAGATGTGTAGGGACACACACATCTCTGATCTACTGTCAAACGGCTCTAAATAAAACAATTAGAGATGTTTGCATATATTTATCTTCTTGTGTGTTTGTACGAGCGGGATGCCAAGAGTGTGCTCGGAGCTGCACAAAAGATGAAACAGGACGAGGTCTCAGCCCTCAGGGCCTACAATCAAAGTGAGGCAGATAAAACAATTCAGACATGAAATACATCAGTTGAGAAGGCTGTTAAAATTTATGAGGTGCAAGGTTTGTTGGCTTTTCCAGGAAAGGCAGAACCAAGAGGGGGGCCAGCTTACTGAGAACCACCGTGGGCGAGTGAGTTTCAGGAGGAAAGTTGAATCAGAGATATAAGTGCCCTGCACTGGGAGAGAGAAAGAATGGGTGGGGGTCGGCGTGGGGGCCGGCTGCGGGCGGGAAGGGCAGGCCCCCAGGAGCAGAGCCCCCGGGTAAGAAAGCCAAGGTTCTGTGCCTCAGGTCTAAACGGATGACTCGGTTTCACCTCGAGGGGAAGTGCCATTGCTCAGGTGACCACTGGCATCTGGGACTGGTCCCTGCATGCAGAATTCAGGGTCCTCGCGCTGCACGCCTCATCCTGCCGAGGGCCTGGAACTGCCCGAGAGCAGGGCTGGTCCTCCGTGTGAGTTGAAGAGAACAGAGCCCTCACTGCCCTGGTTTCCTGCCCAGACTCTGCTTCTGGATCAGGCTGACACCTTAGACCACAGAACCTCGGACCGACAGCTACAGGAAGGAGTCGGTCTTCTCTCGGGTCCTGGGGTTCTGTTAAACCACTTTGGAAAGGAACTTAAAAATCTAGAGCTTTCCCAGTTGCAAGCCCCAGTTCCGTCTCTTTCCCAACTCTGGCTTGCTGCAAGTCATAGGCGATGAGCCAGAAGAGCCATGATCCTGGCATCTGGGTGAGTACTTCTCAGGCCATGCACCTCGGAAGGATCCCTGAAGCTAGAAAAGCAAGTTTCATAGCAGCACGGTAACATCAGTTATGTCTCTAAAATGGAAGACAAATCTGTGCACACTTATGTATGTTTTTAACTGTGCAGGGAAGTAAACACACGAGGCAGAAACACGGTTTCTCCCGGGGAGAATCGATTGAATGTGGGGCTGGTGCTACTCAAGTGGCACGACTTGACTTTCCAACGATAGGGAATCACTCATGTGATAACTCATGCAGTTAAAAATGAATTTAAAACAGAAGATGCCAAAGAAAGTGGCTGCTTTCTGCTGCTTAGTTTTCCTTCAGCAAAGACGCTGAGAACTAAGTGGGCTACCAGGAGGCTGTCAGTCTTCAGGTTACCTGTTTCCTCCTCCTCCCCCCATCTGGGCTGGGGTCTTCCACACTCAACCCCCCAGGCAGGGCCAGCTGGTGCACCAGAAACAAAGTGCTGTGGAAGGTGCTGGTGGGTCGGTTGGGGAAGGAGGGGGATGTGGGCTTCTTCCACCAGCACCTTCACTGCCACACCCCCACCCCACTTCCCTTGCTCTCTGCTCAGGACTCTGTTCTGATTCTTTGAGCTGAGACAAGACTGTAACAGGAAGATGAAAGCCTTCCCAATCTCAGAGTCAGTGTTTTTTTGGTTAAACTGACTTGGAAATCAGTGTAAAAGTCCAGAGGAGGAGATGCTGTGCCCCCACCCCCAATGGGGGTCTCCAAGGATGATGAAGTGAGAAGAAAGACAAGAGCCAAGTTGGAGGGGGAAATGCTGCTTCACTGTAGTGTCCACGCCCCACCTTCTCTGCCCCACTTCAAGCTGCAGCACTCCTTACCCTCCTCAGGGGTTTCTCCCTCCTGCCGCCCAGGAGCCCGGAGGCCAGGTCTCCACAGGGACTCTTCCCCTCTCCTCCTCTCCCCCTCATCCTCCCCTGTGCCCACTCTGGTTCTCAGTCTTTCTACAGCAATCAGATGAAGACACTGATGCTGGGAAGCTGAGCCACCTTCTCCAGTCCCTGCATCATCTCTGTACCCTGAATCCCACAGCATCCTTCTCCACACCTTCTTTTTCAGTCGTGGGGCACTTGGGACAGCAGTGAGGAGGACAGCTTCCCCCTCCCGCCTTAAGCTCCATAAACCACACCCGCTTCATCCACATTTCTGTCCTCAGGCTATTAGCACACAATAGGCACTCAGATGTTTTTTTCAATGAATAAATTGATGATTGAACCACAGTGGACAATTTTTGAACTGTTATTTGATTGCTTTGAGGATGCACTGTGCCAAAGAATCCATCCATGCTGGAGAGTGTTGGCTGCACTCTTCATCATCATCACCATCAACATCACCATCATCATCATGACTATCACTATCATTGTCATCATACCAGCATCATCATAACCGCCGTCGCCATGACCATCATTATCATCATCACTGTCGCCACCATTATCACCATCATCACCATCATCATGACCATCATCACCATTATCATGACCATCATTATCATCATCACAATTATCACCATCATCATGACCATCATGACCATCATCACGACCATCATGACCATCACTATCCTCATCATTACCATCACTATCACCATCACCATCATCATCATCATCATCTCTAAAGCTCCACCAAATTTCAGGAGGGTCCCACAACAGATATTCAGTGAAATCCTATTGAGCTGAATTTGGGCAAATAATCAGAAAGAGAATATGATATCTTCATATGAATATGAAGATTAAAATTAAGGGGGAAAGGATGCATAAATAACATATGAAGAGGAGACCTGCATCTAAACAAGCCTAATAAATAGAAGTGATTTGCTAGTGGGTTTAAAACTGACAGGACAGGAGGAGGAAACGGCCCATGCATGACAGGGCAGGGAAGACCCAGGGTGAGGAGGACTTCTGCCAGTCAAAGGGGAGCTGGCTGGAAATGAACAGGAGCCCATGTTTTGAGCCTATGCTGCTCCACGTAGCACTCAGCTGTGCAGATGGCGTTTCCCAGCAGAATCGCTTTGCTGGAATGTTTCAGAGCAGACCTGTGGCTGGGTGCCAGTACTGCCACTTACCACGCTGGCCACCCTGAGCCAAGATTCCTGAGCTTCAGGTCCCATTTTCCTTATCTGTGTTGTGCAGGAGGAGGAGCAGGGAGCCTGGTGTGGGGTGGGGGTGGGGCACGGCAGGCTCTGCACACAGCAGTGACTGGCTGAAGCCCTCGAAGGTGACCTCCCAGGAAAGTGCCATCACCCCTCATGGGGAAGCTGCTTATCAGGCTCCCCCCGACAGGCTCCTCCCGACAGGCTCGTCCCCTCACACTTCACAGTGACCCGATGGCAGGCAAGTGTCCCGTGGGTGGGAGTGCTGGTGACCAGGCTGGGTGCCCTGCACTCTTCACCTCCCTTGGGCAGCCATGGCATGGACCGCCCTGGAGCTGGTAGCCTCTGTGGGTTCTGAGTCACTGCTTCTGTCACCTGGGGGTTCTTTTTCCCTCAACTCATTATATTTTACCATTGTCTGAGTGAAAATCATATTACGCAGTTGGCACTAGCGGTAAAGAATCCGCCTGCCAATGCAGGAGACTCAAGAGATGCAGGTTCGATCCCGGGGTTGGGAAGATCCCCTGGAGAAGGAAATGGCAACCCACTCTAGTATTCTTGCCTGGAGAATTCCATGGACAGAGGAGCCTGGTAGCTACAACCCATAGGGTTGCAAAGAGTTGGACAGGACTGAGTGAAAATCTACTGGTATACCCTGAAAACCTTCACCTCGCTGTGGCCAGGCAATGTGCTGCCCCTGGAGACAGAGCAGCGGGCAAGACTGGAGCTTTTAGGGGGAGAAATAGACTGATTTGACCCACTAAAGACAGGCAATCACAGAGTTGAAGAGCATGGAAGAAAACTGAGTGATCTGGCAATGGGCAGAGCAGGCACTCTGACTTGAAAGGGGGTCAGAGAGGCCTCTCTGGGTGGAAGGGGCTTCTCAGATCTGCTGAGAAGGAGTGGATACTGCTGTGGGCACCCAGGGGCCAGGACAGGACACCCCAGCCCCAGGAGCAGGGGGGTTGAGGCTAGGCTATCTAGAGGCGTAGGGATTTTATTCCTGGAGCAGGGGTGAAGCCAGTGGAGGAGCTTAGCAGAAAGAATCCTGACCTTGGGCTTATTAGAGGTCCCTCTATTGTCTGGAAGGCTTGCACACGTGACGTGCTGTCCTAACCTGGGTGTAAGGGGGGAGAAGTCAGTGAGGGGAGGTGCTTCTGAAGCCTGAGTAATACAGCAGCAAACACAAAGCCTGAGCAGTATGATGCACACTTAAACATGGAAAGAAGGGGAAGTGATGCTGACGTGACTGCAGTGAGAAGAGAGAGGCTGGGCTGCCCGGAGAGGAGGGGGGGCCTCGCCCACCCCGCTGCAGGCCCACCTGTCTCTCCTCCTCTCCCAGACGTGCCCACGCAAGGTGGGGGCCTGGCTTTTGCCATGAGGCAGCTGGGAAGGCCTCCTTGAGGAGGGAGCTTAGGTACATATGTTTGTGCTGAGATTTGAATGACAAATGCTGGGAGGACTATCAGGGTGTTGCCCATGATGATGACAAGACAACCCAAGGACAGGCTGGTTTGCACGCTGGCGAGACCCTAGGACTCTGAGATGGCCCCACTGGGGAGGGTGAAAGAAGGGGCCTGACGCTGCCCATGGCCATCAGACTCAGGGAGAGATTTCAGGTATTGGGGAGAGTCATACTGTGGGGGCTGAGTAACAGCACCCACAGATGTCCATGTTCAAACCCATGGATGCTGTGAAGATGTCACCTTCCAAGGCAAAGGGGACTTTGAAGATAAGATTAATTAAGGACTCTGAGATGGGAGGTGACCCCAGATTCCTTGGGGGCCCAGCGTTGTCACAGGTCCTCATAAGAGGAAGGTGGGATGGTCGGAGAAGGGATGTGATGATTGAAGATTTTTGCTGCTTCCTGACCACGGAGGAGGGGCTGGGGGTCCAGGAGCCCGGATGCCTCCAGAGGCTGGAAAAGGCCAGGAACTAGTTCCTATCATGAAGCCATCAGGAGGAACCACCCGCTGACATCTGGACTTCCAATCTCTGGAACCATGAGATCATAAATCTGTTATTTTAAGACCCTCTCTGTTCATTTATTACAGCAGCAAGAAGAAGTGAATACACATGACATGTCCACTGTCGGATATTTGCAGCCAGGCTAGACAGACAGCTCCTAGGGTCTCCCTTGTCCATGCCCCGTTTCTCTCTCATGCTTCCTGTCTCTTCTGAGAACCAGATCAGAAAAGAGCAAGATGACCCTGGAGGAAGACTCAACTGCCTCCCCTTCCCTAATTCTAGCAGAGAAGCTGCTCTCTGGGTCATGGTTGACTTTGGGGTGTGTTCATTGGCCGTTGGTTTGCAGATAAGCTCTCATGGACAAGAGGCTGGGATCCAGGCCCTGGACAGACTCTGTTTGGTGACTGTGACTTCCCCAGGCCCTCGGGTCCCAGACAGGCTGCCTCCTGTCACTGATTGTAGCTCAGGGCTCAGGGGGTCTCTGTGAGGCTCAGGTTCACCTCGACTTCTTGGGGAGTCACAGTCCTAGTGCTAAACCATTGAAATGAACAAAGAGAGGCGGTGGGGAGGTTGCGCCCCACTGTATATTGGCCAGGATGACCTCACACTATATTCCTACACTTTCACAGATGTGGTCTGCAGACAGAGACGCAGAGTCATCTACACAAGGCATCTCGGCTTCAGCCTGCAGAAGACACACAACAGACTGACTTCCCTTCTTGAGTCTCAGCTCAAAATCAATGAATCGCCTTCACTGTGTGGGCAATGCAGCCAAAATGAGCTGTGTACTCTGCTAATTAAGGCACGCGAGGTCTGAGCTGCATAGGCACCAACCAGACACGCATGAAGTGGTAACAAAACACATTCAAACATTAAAAAAAAAATAGAATTTGCCTTGACTTTATGCAGATTTCTCCCCTTTTTACACCAACACGAGTCTGTAAATCAAGGCCTTTGCCCCGGGTTGCATTATAAACAGAAAGGTTGCACTCCGCAAGCGGGCTGCTCTCCAGCTGATAAAGATGCAACATGCAGGGGAGGGGCTGGATGAACCTCAGGTGCACAGATGTTTACCCTACAGTTTTATTTTTATTCAGAAAGTGTGTGCAATTTAATTAGCTACTTTATTTTATGAAAAAAGGTACATTTTGACTTCAAGAGCTTCTGAATGACTGCAGTAGAGGGGGAGGGACCTTCCTGGTGAGCAGCACAGTCGCTCACCTCAATTTGACTGGACCTTCATTGTGAAGGCAAATGTCATCTGGCTTTGTATGGAGACGTGCCAGTGACGACAGGCACCCGCTCTGTGCTCTGCACTGGGCGTGGGGGTGGAGGACAGGGAAGTGAGCCAGACGGAGGCTCTGTTTTCATGGAATCCACATCGGGACCTTGCTCCAAGGCAGGAGGGATTCAGAGGGAAGTACTCCCTGGTCACCTGGCTGCTCCTGATCCTCCCATTCTCTCTCGGGGACAGGATGTGGTCCTGTGGACATGAGTCTGAGGAGTCTTGGGAGGAGCAAGTGCAATGGATATTTGCCAGTTGGAACCCACCATCTCTTTTGGGAAGCCCCTCACCTCCATCTCAGGTGGTTTTGAGCAGGACAGACCTTCTCCCCTGGTGCCATATTTGGGCCCCAAAGAGATGACCCGTGTTGCCTGCCTCTTGGCCACAGTGGTTCTGGGGTGGAACCCAGTCCTGCCAAGGGACATGGGAGAGAAAGTGGCCCCTCTCCTTCACAGACCCGACAGGTGGACGCTGTCCTCTCTTCCATTGGGTGGGGTGCAGGCACCACTTCCCTGCAGGTGTGAGGATGGGAACTGCCGGGGGCCGGGCACAGGGAGGACTGGAAACAGATGGGAGGATGAGGAAGAAATGATGCTGTGATGACATGAGCTCTCATCAGACGAATGCTGGGTTTGCTTTTGAGTCCCTCATAACCCAGACATTGCACAGCAAGGAAGAGGACGACTCGTGAGGAGGTGGCCCAACAGGCAGCAGGCTCCTGGCAGAGGGACACTTCGAGCTGCCACCTCCAAGGACCATCCCGTGAGGTCAGAGTGTGAATGCTGAGCTGCAGACCTTGTTTCTGACTGCTGAGCTGTGAACGGTCTCTCTGGACCTGTCGCTCATGGCTCTAAGCCCAGGCCGGGAGGGGAAACCAGAACATCCCCAGCTCCTTTGCATTAATTTGAAGAGGAAGTTGGCAGCTACATCCAGTGAAGTCACAGAACATAGTGGTATAGAACCTTCTGACAAACCCCAAAAGTGACACCGTTTCAAGAAAGCGGAGTCTGCTGAGGCCCACACGGCGCTCATACACAGGCATGGTATGAGCCTTGCCTGCCTGCCTGNGCTACATCCAGTGAAGTCACAGAACATAGTGGTATAGAACCTTCTGACAAACCCCAAAAGTGACACCGTTTCAAGAAAGCGGAGTCTGCTGAGGCCCACACGGCGCTCATACACAGGCATGGTATGAGCCTTGCCTGCCTGCCTGCTGCCAGTGGACCGTGAGCATGGCATTCTGGCTGGCTGGGGACGGGCCTCTGCTTTCCAGGCAGCAGATCCTAAGTGTCACAGCCACCCCAGGAGTCAGGCCCAGCCTAGTGGGGAGGCTGCACAGGCACAGGGGCTGGAAGGAGGGAAGTGGTTAAGATTCCGTGCTTCCACTGCAGAGGGCTCGGTTTGATCCCTGGTTGGGGAACTAAGAGTGAGCCGTGTTTTTTTTTTTTTAAAGGATAAGATGGGAGAGAAATGAAGACAAGTTTGCCTGTTCACAGCTTTGCCTCAGGCTAGTTTGCTCCTAAGACAGTAGGAGTAGGGAAGACACTGATCAGAAATGTTAATTGTGTCAAGACACACACTTCTCCCCGAGTCCTCCTGGGGCTGCCCAGGGCCACCACCAGGAAGATTTAATCAGCAAGGCGGAGCCACCTCCTCCCACAAAGGCAGCTTCCAGAATGGTGAGAACAATGGCCTCTTCCCAACATGCTGCCCACACGTCCAGCCCACCAGCCCCATTTGTCCTCCCTGAGACCCAGATCCCAGCCCACAGCATGTGTGGGGAGGAGAGAGACTTGGCTGGGCTGTGGTGGACCGTGACGGGGTCCTTCCATCACACAGACCATCAACAGGCAAGAAACTTGCCTGGCAACAAAGGTAAATATCTCCTTGAGCTCTTGCAGCCATCAGCTGAGTTTTCAAGGCTGCTTTTTAATTTTCTACTGCACTTTATGGCTCTTGCAATGACTTTCTTGTCTGGCATTAAAAATAAATAAATCTCCCAAGACCCTAGAGTCCCAAGGCTTAATGGGGCTAATTGTGGATTTGCGTTTTCAATCTTACAGACGAACTGCTTAGGGGCACAGATAAATTAATGTGCTTCAGACAAGCCCTCTTTCTTTCTCACCATTTCGAGCACCCAGGACAAGGGTGACATGTGGGTTTCTCTGGGTGCCAAGTGACAGCAGTGGCTGCCAAGAGCTCTGAGCTGAGCAGGTTCACAAGTCTCCATCTAACCCAGCTGGGATTGATTAGTGATGTCTGCCTCAGGTGAGGGAGGAAGAGGTTTGCACAGATGCCATGATTTTGCCAGCTGACATTCATGCATGGTGCTGTCCAGGTGCTGAGGAGATGGCTAAGCCAAGTGGCTAGTCAGACAGCCACCAGCAAAGCCAAGAACATGGGTTAGAGAACAAGGCTAATCCATCCAAGCTTGGTGTTCTCAGCACCAAGAGGTTCTTTATTCTCTCACAACCCTGGCGTGCCATCTACAAACACCACCGTCTGGAAGAAGGATGGAGGTGGAGGGGGTTAACAGCACCACTGGCGCTTAACCCAGTGAGAATGGATCTGAAGTGTCATCTCGCTGGAGGAAGAAGCTTTGTTTTATGTTCACACGCACAAATGTAATAAATGTCAAGATGCAACCCACACTGAGAAGCTGAGCTCCCAGGAGCTGTGCTCCAATTCCTTCTGCAGCTTCAACTCACTGCCATGCCCGCTGCTTCAGAAGGGAAGAACACACCCTCTGGGTCCATCCTTTACCTCCTCCTCCACGTGTCCCTCCCCACCCCCCAACCATCCCACTCAAAAAGGCTGATCCCAGGAGGAGCAGTGTTTTACAGCCAAAGCCCCTGACCATCACCCCAGCCCTTCCCATAGCTTCTTTCTTTACTCTGACCTCTTCGCTGAATTAAATCCTATTTATTCCCGAGATCCCAGTTCACATGTCCCTAGGGAAGTTTGCATCCATCATGCCATGCTCCTTTATTCCTTGCCCTATAGGAGTCAGCAAACATTTTTTTTGTAAAGGGCTGAGAGAGTCACTACTTGCATATGTTGCTGCTGCTGCTGCTAAGTCGCGTCAGTCATGTCCAACTCTGTGCGACCCCATAGATGGCAGCCCACCAGGCTCCTCCATCCCTGGGACTCTCCAGGCAAGAGCACTTGAGTGGGTTGCCATTTCCTTCTCCAATGCATGAAAGTGAAAAGTGAAAGTGAAGTCACTCAGTCGTGTCCGACTCTTAGCGACCCCATGGACTGCAGCCCACCAGGCTCCTCCATCCCTGGGACTTTCCAGGCAAGAGTACTGGAGTGGGGTGCCAGTGCCTTCTCCGGCAGGGCATACGGGCACTTTGCAGTTGTTCAGTGTTGATGTTGTAGCACAAAAGCAGCCACAGACAATACATAAATGATGGACATGCCTGTGTTCAATAAAACTTTATCTGCAAAAACAGGCAGGAGGTCATAGCTTGCAGACCCCTGCTCTACAGAGTCGTGTTCCTTTCTTCTCACTGCTCTTTTTTTCATTCCAAGTTTCGATTGTCTGTCTTTCATTAACAAATTCAAACTCTGTAAGTACAAACTGGTGTTTTTGTTTTTGTTTTTTACCACTATGATAGCTCATCTGATAAATGCTTATGAAATGTGGCACTGAGCCTGGCACTGGAGCTGTGTGCAAGCCATAAGCACGCATCCTGAGAGTTGTATTAACACTGACAGGAAAACCTCTTTCCCCCTCCCCTTAAACTGGAGGACAGGTAGGTTTGGCTCTATCATTGCCAGCTTGTCTCACTGAGGGCAGAGCCTTGATTGAAAGGAGCCAAACTGGAGGAGGCAGAAATAAGAGACACCAGGCCCAGATGATAACATCTTCAGCCCCTGGATCAAGCCATCACTGAAACTATTGCCTGGATTTCTCTGATACTTTTTTATATTAGTTACTTTGAGTTCAGTGCAGCCACCTACAGTTGAAAGAGTCCTAAATGAAGAATGTGATTAAGGAAATATGGAGCTCTGACCCCATTTTGACACTTTTCTAGTGCCTCAGTTTTTAATGTGGTGGAACACTCCATGAGTTCATTAATAGGCATCTGAGCCGTGCTGTGGTTATTCCTGACCTATCCTGTGGCTCTGCCATATTAGTTTTCCCCTCACTGGAACAATGCCCAGGTGTTTAACTGGCCACCGTTGGGGCATATGGCAGTTGGCACAGCTACGAGAATCTTGGACTTGGCCCCACGCCCTTATGGGTGAGGACAGCGCCTGCAGACCTGAGTGCACAGCCAGCTCCTACAGCAGAGCTGTGAACGCGGCCTCCACGGGAGAGCCGGGGCTCCCACTGCCGGTGTCTCATCCTCTGACGGCCGGGTCAGAATCTGCTCATCTGACCAGAAACCCCTGTTTCTCTTATTTGGGTCATTTGCCGAGGCTCTGAGTTATCTTTTTTAAACTCAAACTGAAAATTACATTTTCTCTGTTAAATAAGTTAATAAGTTAAATAAGATCCACAAGGTTCCAGTGGCATTCACACCTGGAGACAGAAGTGGGTAGGGCAGTAGCTGGCTAGGACCAGAGGATGCAACGGTGTGTGACATGTATCTCCCCACAGCGATGTGAAGGCAGTGGGCGCCAATCCTGGTGTGCTCCATGGCGCCTCCATTACACAAAATACCTGCATCTGTATTCATTTCATTTTCCTCGTTGGGGCTCATGCACCTCACCCAAGCATAGCCTTGCTTGGTGGACCACGCATGCAGCTGTCTGCTCGGATGGCGATAGCGTGAAATTCCCAGTGAAAATATTAATCTTGGCGTGGTTACAAGTGAGGAGATGCTCTTTTGAGTCTGACATATGGGCTGGGCTACTGAGCTGAAAAGGGGGGGAGGGCATTTTACCGCCACAATCAGGAGAGCAGGAACCTGAGGGCTCAGTGAGGGAGGGGCCTCAGGCCACAGGGGTCAGCTGGGGCTGCTGGTGAGAAGTGGATTCCTGGGGCACCGCCCAGGGTGGGAGACTAATTGGCTGCAATGTCCACCTGCAGACCATTGGCTTCACTGTGCCCCCACAAGTGCCCCAATCAACCAGCCCGAGGCTGAGTGGGACTCAGGAGCTGTAGCAATTAAAACTCGTATCTGCTGTTCCTCTGAGGCGGGGCTGGGGTGGGGGTGAGGGTGCGAGGATGCAGGAAGAGATGGCGCGGGAAGGGACACGGAGTTCCTGGCTGCGCTGGAGATGTTATCGGCACACAGCTTTCCCTTCCATCTGTCCTGGTTTGAGTGTATCACGATTGTGTCTGTGTGCAGTTTATGGACACAATCACAGTTTTGATATGAGGGAATTTCTTCCAGATGAGGACCCGGAACACAGAGACTGTTGCCACTTTCTCTTCTGCTCCTAACGGAAGGATGGTATTAGCGAGAGGGCGTGTGGGAGGGCTGACTCAGGGCTCAGTGGGCACCAGGGCCTGGGGCCCCCTGAATGGCATGTGCCGGCAGCTGTGTGGCCGGAAGACACAGGCTGCCCATGTGACCCCAGACATGCTCACAACTCCCTCCACCAGCCTTGTCTCCTGATCTGTGATGGGTGATCACACACCAGGGGGACCCCACAGGGTCGAGGCCAGGTTCCAGGGTCATGACGTACTCTTGGGACTTCAGTTTCACTCTCAACAGCATCCAGCCTATCTCCCAAAATGCCAAACCAAGGACAGTTCCCCAGAAATCTCCAAATCCTCCACTTTTTTTAAGTTTGTTTCTGAAATGAATCTCAAGGTAAATGCCAAAGTGAGCACTGGGTGGGGCTTAGGGGTTGTCCAGTAATAGGACTTCTACCTTCCCTCCCTGCAGTTACTAGGAAGGCATTTCCTCCACCTCCCTTCATGATGGGGGTCCCACCATGATGGAGTCCCTCTCTGATAGGGGTCTCATTTCCCAGGTTTGGAGCTCAGCTGAAATTGGAACCCCCTCCCCAGTCAACTTGCTCTCCCTAAAGGCAAATTTTGTGCACAGGTGGGACTGCAGGTGGAGCCCCCATGGCCCAGGCAGGAAGAGCTCCTGTCCCCAGCTATTTGTCTACAACAAGGACTTTAAAAAACAATTGTGGTTGAAAATTCATGGCATAAAATTGTGCATCTAGTGAACAGCAGTGTTATCTCCACACACCCATCACTGAGCAGAATCTTCTCATCCTACAAAACAGAAATGGTTCCCACTGGACAATGACCTGACTTCCCCCTCAACCAACCCCTAGCCCAGGGCACCCATGCTTCTACTTCTGGGGACCTCAGATAAGGTGGGATTCTATAGCATTTGTCCCCCTGTGACTGCTCATTTCAGGCAACATCCTGTCCTTACGGTTCATCCGTGTTGGCAGATGTCAGATCCCCTCCCTTTAAAAGGCTGACTAATATTCTGCTGTGTGGCCAGTGCAGTCTGTTTACCCACTTCTCTGTCCACGGAGCACTATAGGGTATGCATTCTAAGTGGGATCTTATGAGGAGAGGGAACTTCTCAACAGCCACTACATAGTCAAACACAACACACTTGGAAGAGGAAGAAAACCCCAGCTCTGGTTCCCAGTGTCTAAGGTCTCCTTCCTCGTGGCCACCTGCAGTGTTGTGCACAGAATGGATGCTTCTGTAGTGAGTGGTGCAAACCGAGGCAAGAAAACGGTAACCACACAAGGACGTGGGGAAGGGCCTTCTATCTGGAGGCAGGGCGGCATCCCAGGGCCCAGGGGCGATCCCAGTGCACGGTCTGAGCTTCCTGCGTGGATGGGCAAGGCTGCCTGAGGATGGCCGGCAGGATCTGTGTGCCTCTGCTGCTGCCCTGGGGCCTCCAACCCTCCTCTCAGGCTCACACCACGCCCGGGCCCCCTCGCCTCACAGCTCAGATGACTGCGCCCAGGCCAGCCCCGGATCCCATCTAAGTGAACACCCCTCCCTCCCTTGACCTGTGTCCTGCCTTTCCACCCACTGCAGGAACACCTGGGGGAATCTCTGACTTTCATTGTGGAGAATGAAACACATGAATGTGTATCATATTAATTATCATGTGTCATATATACACAATTAATCTATGGGACACACAAGTATCAAAGACATAAGAAAAGCCCATTTTAAAGCAAAATCAGCTCAGCTCAGAGCTCATGTGACTGATCCCAAGCTCAGGCAAGGTATCCACCTGAATGTCCATTTCCTTCTTTGATCAAGCCTGCTTCCTGGAAGCCATGGCCCTGGAACGAGAAATGCTACCAGCTCCAGCCTATTTCACTCATTTAGGGCTTGGCTCCAGGGAAAGCTGCACCTGGGGCTCAGTCTTGCTCTGTCATCTTCCAACGGTGGGACCCTGTGAGTCTGAGCCTCAGTCTTCTCCTCAGTAGTCACAGCATGGTGCTTGGTACGAGGTGTCACTCTGAAAGGTCCTTTGGGCACGGGGGCGGTGCTCAGGAGAACGGGAAAGCCCCTCCTGTTCCTTGCAGCAGTGAAACTGCCTCGTTTCAGCTCCTAAAGCCTCAGCTGCAGCTGCAGCTCTTGAATGCCTGGGAACTGGCCCAGACCCCAGGCTAGGTCAGCTAGGCCTGACTCCTGTAGAAAGATGGGTAGGCATTGCCTTGCAACTGCCTTGCAGAGGGTCTCAAAGGGGCCTTGGGGCCTCCCNAGCTGCAGCTCTTGAATGCCTGGGAACTGGCCCAGACCCCAGGCTAGGTCAGCTAGGCCTGACTCCTGTAGAAAGATGGGTAGGCATTGCCTTGCAACTGCCTTGCAGAGGGTCTCAAAGGGGCCTTGGGGCCTCCCTGCCGAGTGGGGATGCCCACATGCATTTCTGGCTCTTGTAGGAACCTGGGAAAACCCCCAGTCCTAAAGTTGCTGAAGCTGGGGGGACCTGCTCCCCACTGGTCCTATGCTTACCTACCCTCTGCTCCAGCAGCCCCAGAGCTCCAGCCCTTCTGCCCTGGGTAAGTCCCACTCTTTCCTGGGTGTCTGGGGGACCATGATGAAAGATGGATGCATGCCAGCCTCTCTGGCCTTAGCTCAGGATAAATATCTCTGAACTGACAGAGGCTGCATACCTGCTGTGGCCACAGATATCAAGCCCTGGGGTCCTGTTAAGACTGGGGTCGAAATTCCTGTTCAGACCGCACATAATGCTGGTTGGTAGAAGACAGCCGACACGCCCTCCTTGGGAGCTGTTGTTTCCAGAGTGAAAGTCCACGCCTTGTCAGAAAGCAGCCTGCAGGCTGGGTATTGAGCCGCCCTGCAGCTTCAGGTCAGGGATGCAGAGCGCTGTTTGCCCAGAGAAGCATGAGGTAGCAGGTGGGGGGTGGGGAGGGGGGAGGCTCCCTCAATTTGCAGCCTCAAAACACGAGAATCTTCCAGTCTCAATGCAGTCTCCCTGCCTCCTGCGTTAGCACAGACACACTTATGCAGCTGGGCTCCACATTTTTTTAGGAGAAGACCTCAAACTTCTCAACAGCCACTACACATGCATACAATTCTCTTGGAGGAGGGAGAAACACCAGCAGTCCCAGGGCATGGTGGAAAGGCGATTAGCATTTATTACAGGAGCATCATCACATATTGAGATCAAGAAGATCCTCTCCCACATCTGATTCCCCCAGTCAAGCACCCACTTTATTTGGCATCACTTCCCGGGAACTGGAGTTTCAGATCAATAGCCCAGCGACGCATTGCAAACACAGTCGTCCATACACACCACTCCCCCTACTCCCGTAGCACCTGTGCTCAGGAAGCACAGGACTCAATGGCCAGACCAAAAACAGACTACCTCTTGTCACCCACCTTTTCATTGCCCTCCTCAGGGTGGCCCCAGAAGATCCCGTCCCTGGGGAGATGCAGCACAGATCAAGGCTGCAACAGCATTGGGTTTTCAGGGCCCACCACCCATGTCTGCAGCTATGCCTGTGTGCAGGAGAGTGAAGACGACCCAAAGGGCAGCAAACTGTCAGGAGCAAATGTTTCCTCGAGGCCAACAGTGAGATCACAGATGCAATGCGCAGAGGCAGGGGGATACCAGGTGTGCTCAGAAGCCCAGCCTTGGCTCTGTGGGTCCACAGGGGCCTTCTTCCCAGGTGCTTCCCAGAGCAGAATCAGGAGCCATGTCGTAACACAGTGAGTGTCCTGCCTTTGAAGATGGCTATTTGTACATTCTCTCCTGGAGCCACAAAAGGATGGCAGGAATAAAACAGAGCTGCTGTCATGCATGGCCAAGCTGAGGCTCCCACAAGCTTGTGCCCACGTGCACGGGCTGACACAGGCTATGCCTGCAGCCGGTGGGAACAAGCCTGACCAAGGGAGAGGAGCTGGCTTGTCACTGGAGCTGAGCTGCCCAGGATGGGGGATCCCACTAGGGCCTGCGGTCCAGGCAGGGCCACAATCTCGGGTTGGTGAGACTCTTCCTCTCATCCTGGGACAATTTGCTCAGCCACAGTTTACACAGAAAGACAGCTTATTTAACTTTTCAAATTAAAGCTTAAAAGCCCCTAATTAAACCAATAAATCAGAGCCATTCCTGTGGGAGGGCGAAACAGGCCAGATGGATTCTGGGTCCCTCCCTTATATGCTGCCTGAGGTCTGAGTGGCCGTGGTACATGGCGGCTCTTACTGCTCTGCCAGCCCAACTGTGAGAGATGTCCTAGGCTCTGTTCCTGCCAGACGCTGTAGGGTGGGGTACACATGGCTGGCCCCCACCAGACCCCCCCCCCAGTTCTCAGGTGATAGTCCTGAGAACCAGGGAAGGACTGGGCACCCCCACACTGAGGCCCCAGCAGCTGAGTGGGTCAAGATTCCAGGGAATCTTGAAATTCCCTGAAGTGGAATGGGGATGGCATTGCCACCATCCTGGGCCTGGACTTTGCCCAGAAAGAGGGAGTATCATCAGCTAGACCTGGAGGAGAGGTGATTCTTAAGCCAGAGGATGAAAGCTTAAATGTGTGTGTGTGTGTGTGTGTGTGTGTGTGTGTGTGTGTATGTGTGTGTTATTCTTTTTCTCTCTCTGTGCGTGTGTGTGTGTGTGTGTTACTCTTTTTCTGCCCAGGTTAGTAGAGCAGGGGTTGCAGATGTTTTCTGTGCAGGGACAGAAAGTAACTGGTTTTTGCTCCATGGGAACCAAGAACTGTTTCACAATGACTCAGCTCTCCTGTGGGCGCAGGAAAGGAGCAGAGGTAATAAATAATAATAATAAAACGGTCAGACAGTGTGTCTTCCAAGACAATGTTGTAAGAGGAGGAAGCAGGCCAGGCTGGGCTCATGGGCCACGTTCAGTCCTTGCCAGGGCCCATCAGAATAAAGATGGTGACCCACCCTTAGTACTGCTTTTTATTTTATTTTTTTACTTTTAGGCTGGAGCATGCAGCCTGTGGGTTTATCCTTGACCAGGGATTACAGCCCCTGCATTGGAAGAGTGGACAACCAGGGAAGTCCCACTCCCATTACTTTTCATGGGACACTCCTACAGAACAGGATCCCTTTCCTAATTCCACTGGCCAGGTGCAGGCTGAGGCAGGAATGAGGCTGTGGTGGCTTTGGGTCCCACTAGCTGTGTGGCCCAGAGCAATTACTTACCTGCCCTATGTTTCAGCTTCTCATCTGTAAAATGGGGGTAACAGTGTGGTTCCTCTTAGGGGTGCAGAGAGGACTAAAGTGAACTAAGTCCATAGAAGCCCCTAACACAGCTGCCACTTCAATTCCCGCCAACTGGGTATGGTTTATGTACAGTTGCTGGATCCAAAGGATGGAAAGAAAACTGATATCTGATTTCCTAACTTTACTATCATTCAGAAAAGAAATAATTATTTTTTTGTGAGTCTGTACACACCCAAGGGCTCAGGGGTGGAGGTGGCTGGAGGGGCAGTTGTGTACAGAAGCAAAGGCAAGTACTTCCAATGACTTATCTGGGTGGGACCTGGGGGAGGGTATGCACAGCCCCTACAGGCCCTGCAGGATGGGAGGTGCTGTCATCTTCCTGCTCCACATGAGGGTCAAACAACCTGCTAGGAACTGGTACTTGGCAGCCTGGACCTAGGCTAGGGGAGCTGTCACTCATAACCCCTTGGATATCATGACACCTGGAAACGTCCATGGAACAACTTTTACCATGATGGTTACATGCACTTATAAACCTGAATCAACTGAGTTGCTCCTGAAACATTATATATATATATAATATATATCTTTAAAAGATGCATACTTTTAGAATCTGTTACCCTGGTCTTGACAAAAGTAACCAGTCCATGGGCAAGAAGCCGCTGTCCGTGGTGCTGATGCCAAGAGGGCTCCCAAGGTTGTCAGCCACCCAGTCTTTCTTCACCCAGTAGCCAGATAATCAAAGCCAATGTCCTCATATAGCTCAGTTCATCTCTTCTCTGCAGACACTGCAGGGGACCCAGGACACCTAATAGCTGATGGCAGGAGAGGGAGTGAGTAGGTGTTTGAGAAAATAAATGAGTTGATGTTAATGGTGTGTTAACCAGATGTGTGGTGTTTGCGTTTGAAGTGTGTGCAGCTGAGGATCTCAGTGCTCCCAGAGGGCCAGCATCTGCTTATGAATCTTGGCCAGTGAGGGGACCCTGGGAAGCCAGTTGCACAGCCCCTGGGACAGAGAAAAGGATGGAGAAGCCCCCAAGAAGACTCTGGATGATCTTTAACTGCAGGATCAGAAGGTGATGCCATCACTTTGCCTCTCTGACCAGTATGCTGGCTCTCACTGGTGACACATGGATCCTCCCTTCTCTGAACAAACCATATGTTCCAACGAGCAAAGACGCTCTTTCCTTGTCGAACTTCCCCCAGGCCTGCCCAACAGGGAGATGAGGATTAGTCTTTAAAGCCACTTAGCACAGCTGGTGACTCATCAGTGGGGGGAACGTGAGGCTGGCACCAGTTGGTAGCCAGCAGCCCATTCAGAGGCCCAGCAGTGGTCTCCACCAGGACCATCGCTCTCTGGCGGGTCCAGAGGCAAGGATGCTGCTGTGCCTGTCAGAGGACGTTCCCTGTGTCGTGGGCCCATGGGTCCACATTAAGTTTTCCCACCACTTCTACATGATTGATACTGACTCTGACTTTCTCTCTATGGGTTTGCCCCCTTTGCACCTCAGCTTACTCACTTGTGAAAAGGGACAGTAATAGTATCTGCCCCACAGGCTGGGATGAGGATTTGATGAATTACGATAAGTAGAGTCATGGGAGACATTAGATCAATGATTGATGACATGAGGAAGACGATGTGTTGACAGAGGGCAAAGGGAGAGTGTGTGGTACCTGCTCCCTGGCTCTTCAGCCTCTGTGCTTTCATCAAGGCATCCTCAGGGGCCCCAGCACATGATCCGACCATGGCCCTCTTTCATTTCACATTTGTTCACATTTAACACATTGTGAGAGGCTCTGGGAGGGGGAAGGGAAGGTGGATGGTGAGGGTGCAGTGAAGTATGGGGGACAGAAGATGGTCCCATAATCACAGATGACCAAAGCATACTCTTCTCCAACCCCTCCAGCACTGAAGCAAGAGAAAGGCTTGGAGAGGAACCTAACTGCTCACGGTGCTGCTCCAGAACTTAACTTCTCCGTCTGTGCTGTCTGCAGTGAAAATGGGTGACAGGATCAGAGAGAAAGCTTTGAGAACCAGGCACAGCCAGTGTGAGGTTCTCAAAAGGATGGCCCTAGGGTTCAGGACCAGCTCCTTCCTGGGACAGCATTCCTGGTGTGAATGACTGAGAATTCCTCTTTGTCCTGGACATAGAAGAGAACTCCATAATCTTATACCAAAACCCACCACAGGCTGAATGGGGTGAAAAAGATACCATTTCATTATTACCCAGTAATCACAGTTTGCCCTAGTATGCTGTTATCATTGGTTAAAAAAAAAAAGTTCAGAATTTAATGAAAGTGAGTAAAAGTAAAACTAGTCCATCAGAATTCCAGCATGAAAACATAACCATTCTGCTAACTGGCAATTTCTGTATAAACCCCAACCTACTACAAGAACCATTTTATTGTCACNAAAAAAAGTTCAGAATTTAATGAAAGTGAGTAAAAGTAAAACTAGTCCATCAGAATTCCAGCATGAAAACATAACCATTCTGCTAACTGGCAATTTCTGTATAAACCCCAACCTACTACAAGAACCATTTTATTGTCACAGCTTGAAATTTGTTCTGAATTACCTTGATAATAATATAGACATCCATTCAGCAAGGCGTACCACACCGCTAATGGATCTCGGAGGCCTAATTTCTAAAATCCAGTGTTGCATAGTTATCGTGTAACTAGAATTAGTGATGCTCCACCAGAACAAAATGGCCTGAGTTTGTCTTTGCATGATTAAAACGCAGGTAGTTACACATTAATGTTGTTAACAAGACTTTCTGGATTCCAGCAGGGCCATCCATCCGAGAAGTTCACAAACAATACTTGCGCTCTCTGTGGTTGCCCCCACCCTGGAAATTTAAGTGCATTCAAATAGTGCAGCGATTCCGTTAGAACAAAGGCTCAATTCAGAATAGGACTGTAGATGAGGGGCAATTTTGCTCATGAATTTTATCTCCCGTTTTCCCTCTAAGCTATCAGATAACAGCCATCACATTAAGAAACTCAATTAATATATAAGCAGACTCTATCGTTAAGTAGATCCAGGTCTCGCTGTACATACAATTTACTTCCACTCGAAGGCAACCTTGGAATTGAATTGCTTTTGTACAACCAGTGTTGTCTTGGTCAAGTTACGTGGAATGAGAGGTCTCTTGGAGCAAAAGTCAATAATTATGGCCCACCACCATAGTGAAATGGGATCTGCCACCAGGTTCTGTAAGTGGTTCTGTGGGAAGGTGGCCACCCCATGCGTATATTTACTGTCTGTGGCTGCTTTGGGTCTCAAAGTGGAGTTGACATGACAGAAGCTCCATGGCTGCAAAGCCTATAATATTTGCCATTTTGGCCCTTCTGTGGAAAACATATGTTGACTGCTGCTTAGACCACAGAAACTTCTAAACCAGAGTGAGCTGCCTGGAGACGGAGGAGCCAGGGAAATGAGGGGGGCTTTGCCAGTCCAATTCTCTGTCCTCTGTCCCCACCGGGCCAGTTCTGACCTTTGTAGTGATCAGCTCACGGCTCGTAGGGTACCTGCTCACCCATGAATGCAATATCCAGAAACACCCAACAGCAAGGAGAAAACTTAATAAAATTTTCACTAACTCATCAACGGCTGACCTTACATTTGGAAAGACCCAGAAATAAATTTTTCTTTTGATTAAATGGAAAATCGATTTCCAGTGACATTTCTATTCAAAAGGACCCAAATCGAGGCANCTCTGACTCTCTCCACATATAATTTCTTTCTAAAAACATTATATCTGAAAGGTTTTCTGGATGACTACAAATTGATTTTCTTCCTAAGCCTGGTGTTAGGGCCATTATTTTAAATCCAGTTCTGTCCGCTCTGGATCGGCAGCCATTTTCAACAAACAGGCCTGTGGGCTGGATCGGCACACACAAAGTCGAGCCCTAGCGGGCCCCTGGGGGTTGTCCCCATGGCCAAGGGCCCCACGTAACTCGGTGCACCCTTGGTGGGGCTGCTGGAGATCCAGAGGAGGCCACTGGAGCCGCTCCTTGTCTAACTGACTCTAACCTGCCACTGAAGTCAGTAAATCATTGGCTCATGCTTCTGAGCCTCACCTTCCTCATTTGTGAAATGAGAATCATTATACCTACCCAGCCTGGGTCCTTATATCAATGAAAGTGGGGGCTCGGGTGACAGAGGCCACAGATGCCCCTCGGATGAAAGGCTCAGTCAAGGGCAGGTGCTCTGCCTGTATGGATAAGGCTGAGACTGCCATTCGAGGCAGGCTTCAGGTATTTGACTGCCCCAGCAGATGGGCAGGCTGACTTCCCAGCGAATCTGGACCAAGGTCCCTTTCCCACCATGCCCACAGGAGGCTGTCACAAGGGGTGGCATCCTTGCTCTATGGTATCCCCGCTCAAGAGGTCTTGGGAGATCAGACAAGGCACAGATTGGGGAAAGACCCCAAAAGAAAGAGAATCTGATGAGTGCAGACACCAAAGCTACTTCTGCAGCTCGGGGCCCCGCAAACAACCTGACAACGACATCGGGGTCCCCAGAGCAGGTGCCCGTGGGCGTGTCTCAGGGGGTTTGGTGGGTGTCTGGCCCCAGACAAGTCTCGAGCCTGCTTTTCACTGTTTGCCGGCTTTTCAACAACTGTACTGAACACAGAACACACATGCCCAGGCACAGATGAAATCCTGGAAACCAAACATGTGGAGACTGGTTTTTCCCTTTGTGTCTAAGGTGGGACCCCTACTCACTGCCACACAGACCCCTCCCAGCTCCAGGGGGAGTCACTCACTGCCCCAGCTGCATGAGATGCAGGAGCACGTGGGAAATGAAGGAAAAAAAATGGAACAATCTCAATAATATTTTAAGCCACAAAGTAATATTTCTATAGCAGAGTGCAAATAGAATTTTACATAATGCACAGAATAAATGCTTCTGAAAATCAATATTTCCAGCTGGATGTACAAATTAAATGATGATATTCAAGTGCGAGATTAAAACAATGATTTAAGATAGAAATTGAGTTATATTATCTCATGCCTGCCTACCGCTGAATATGTTAATAGAACAAATTTGTTAGTATTCAGTCAATTTGTCTCCCTAAACAGAAGGAGGTGGGGATTACTATCTGAAAAGCAAAAGGTTGGTGAGGAAAGAGGTCCCCAAATTCATTTTGGGTAAAAGACAGCAAAGCCAGATGCTCATGGGGGGATCAGGCAAACCTGGATACTGCTTGTTCTCCTCCTTCAAGGAGACGTGGAGTTAATTTTCCAGATGCTTCCTTGGTCCCACCGTGCTTATGAGTGAGGCTCCGGGCTCCCCTCAACTGTAGGGAGGTGATTAGGCCCAGGCGTGTGAGGTCTGCCGTGCTCAGGCTCCCGTCATTGACACCCCCGGTCACGTCCTCACCCTATTTATTCTCTTTGAAGGCTGGGAGGCCTGCTCTGGCCCCCGGGATACCCACTCAATAATGCAGCAGGAGGCGGCCCTGTTCACGTCTCCGCACACGGAGCAGCTCTAATTGTAGGGAAGGGTGGCCAGGGAGACTCTAACAGGGGTCATGTTGGCTGAGGTTCCCAGTTTCAAGCTGCCCTCTCGGGGCACTGGGTCTTCCCATGCCTGGGTGGACCTGGGGCACTTAGTCCAGGGTGGCTTTCTGACCCATCTGTGCTGAGGGATCTGCCTGCTCTTGGTGACAGAGGGAAGCGGCAGGCACACCCACTCAGCCCGGGGCACCTTGGAGCCACAGCCCTGGGAGGTCTGCACACACGCGGCCTTCCTCACCTGTTGGCCCTAGGCCTGCCCTGCATTGCCTGCCCCAGTGTTATCAGCTGCTGTGGATCCCCTTTCCCTGAAAACGTGCTTTTACCTTGAGCTCGGCGAAGGTTCCAACTGTGCCAGTCCTCCCTGGCTGAACCTCCTTCTTGTAGCCTCCCTACAGTCTCCCGGGGGCCTAGCCCTGGAGCCCTCTCCCCCTCGTCCCTCCCACCTTACTCAGGGGCCTTCCTTGCAGAAGAAACCACATGGGAAACAGAAGGAAGTGAGTTCCACCCCAGCTGGTGAGCCTGGGGGACCCCGGCCCTAATGAGAAGGGAACAGCAGTCCCAGCCGACCCCTGCTCTTAGCACCGTGAGACCCTGAGCTGAGAGTTGAGCGGCCTTGAGCCGCCACATTTGCAGTAACAATGATACAGAGCAGAAAACTGATACGTGTGCACCTGTCTGCCTGTCCGTCCCCAGACTGGGCCCACATTTCCTCACAGAACTCTGCGAGGGGGGCCCGTCTCCCCAGGGCCTTCTCAGCACTGATTTCTGCTCATCAGACTCGCATGTGGGACACTCTGGTTTGTTTTTAAGTGGCCAAACCATTTCTATATGTTTACCACTTTCTTGTGTGTTTCCCCATTTATGTCTTTTGCCCACGTCTCTACTTTACTTCTGTGTCTCTTTTGCACTGATCTGTATGTAAAGCAGGTCTTTCTACTGACGAGCTGCATTTGACTGGAGGGGTGGGGGTGAGGGGCTGAGACTTAGCAATCCGTTTGAATATTTGGCCCAGATGACGAGTCTCCATTTTGATATCTGCCCCTTGTGCTTGTCAGGGTGCTGGACTAATCACGACACCACCTGGGATGTCCTTTATGTGTTAAGACAAGGTGAGAACAGAGATCTTGTCTGGGCTCAGTGCTGCCTGGGGTCGGGGGATGGAACCTGCCACCTGGGGGCTCGTGGAGCTGGGCTCCCTGTGGGACCACCAGGGGTCCACCCTTCAGGGTGATCGTGACAGGGTTGAAAGGGCGTGTACCTCAGTCGCAGAGGTGGGGCCCGGTGGTTGGTTCTGGCTTTGCCAGCTCTGGTTTCCGTCAGCATCTCTGCCACCAGCAGCAGGAAGACACACGGTCAGTGCAGGGGCCATTTTTGCAGGATCGCCTGGTGCTTTTTCTAGTTCCAGGCTTCTGACCAGGGCCCCAAATCTCCTCAAGTCCCCACACTTGAGTGGCACAGAAGATGAAAACAAACTTTAAAATCCGGGATAATCCTCACTTTACTAATAAGCAGTTTTATCTAAATCCTGCCTTTAAAATTGGGCTTCCCAGTCTGACGCTGGTGGAAGCGTTTCGAACCCAATTCCCAGGCTGCGTTTGGACATTGTGACCCCTGAGCTCCACACCCTGCCCGAGGCTTGTCTCAGACCCACCTGGTCTCCACAAGTGGGGATCCAGGCGATACTGCCTCCACTGTCTGCCCTCAGCGTCCAGGGGCCACTTGGGAGAATGAGGAGGAGGGTCTTGGCTTCTTGTGGATAAGACCAACCCCTGCCCTCCACCAGCCCACCCATTTGAAACAATCTTTTCATTTATATTATTTAGGAAACATTTTACAACACACGTTGTGATGTGCCAGGCCCTCTAGTGGTTTCATATTCATTCACTCAGTCCTTGTTGTTGTTACATAGGAAGAGCCCTCTATGATGCCCATTTTATAGATGGGGAAACTGAAGCAGGTGGTGGTTACCCAGTGGGGAGTTCTGGAGCTGAACCTCAGACACAGCAGCTGGGTCCAGAGTTGCCCCTCTCAGATGGCAGCCTTGGGCAGTGATTCCAATGATATTAAGGTTGTCCAGTCTGCTTTCTCCCTCAACCTCTAGACACAAATATTAATTGTCCTGACAACAAGGAGGAGCAGCTCTATCTTTTAGCGCTGCCTCTGTGGACAGCGTCATGCCCCAGACACATGGATGCGACTGCAACAGACAGACTGTAATGTTGTCTCTGCTGTCAGGTCAAGCGGAAGGCAGGCCCCCTTCAGAGGTCAAGCGGAAGGCAGGCCCCCTTCAGTGGTCAAGCGTACATGCTCCTGGGCCTGCCTCCTGGACCAACAAACTATGGTCGGTAGAGCAGGTCCACCTGTTTCGTGACGTGGGACTCTCCTGATGCAGCCTCTTCCCAGCCAAGCATCTTTCCTCCGGCTCTGCTCTCTGTGAGGCTCTGGCTCTTTCCTGGGACCGTTCTTGCTGCCTTGCTCTGTGTCTCATCCGGTTAACCCAGAGGTGCCAGGTCAGGGGTGGCACCGTGTTCCTGGTGGTGTGGGCTCCAGTGAGAAAAGCCTTGGGTCCCTCCATCATTCACTAGGCAGCGTCCGCTTAGCCTGACTTCACCCACTCTATGCGGCTTCATCAATGCCAGAGGACCCCAGATGTTGTCGGAAAGAGATTCTAAGAGGAGGGCAATTTGGGGCAACACCCACAACAGTCAGAGATGAAAAATAATGCTGTGAACATATTCCATGCAGCAAATGTCTCTTCAAATAAAGGAATCTAGAGTCATAACAGGAAAATAACACTGTAAATTCTCAAGAAATCAGGCTATAGATTTCCTGTAGACAGATTTCATGTCATATGATGACACATTTGTATGAAATTATAAAAACCAATATCCATCCTGGGATTGTGCAATAAATAGAATTTATTAAAGTGCTTGTGAAGCGCCTCCAGTGAGAAATTCATCTTTGATCCAGATTTTAATAAGGATTATATAATCATAATGAGACTGTAATAAAACAGCATTACCTGAATAATCCATTTTATTACCAGTTTTATTATGAGTTTCCATTTATTACTATTCACTGGATATTTAAAGCATATGTAAATGATGCAATGTGAAAGATATGAGGAACAAGAATTATGGTATATGTCTATGTAAATTTATCTTCCTGATATCAAAGATCTTCAGAATTCCAAAGTTTATACAGTCAGAAAGGATCTCAAGAGAAGGTTAAAAATGTGGCTTTGGGTTTCAGGCATCAAATATGAATGTCTTGCCAAGAAAATGGCCATTCCTTCTGACGGGTATGAAATTCAGTCATAGGATTAAATCTTTATTAGGAGTAAGAGACTTTACCTGACACCAGAAAACGCTGCTTACTTGGGCCTTGAGTGGAAATCTTCCTAAAATGTCTAGTTCCCTACATTAGCAAGTGTGTGGACCGCGCCCAGGGCTTCCCAGATGGTGCTAGTGATGAAGAGCCTGCCTGTCAATGCAGGAGACAAAAGGGACACAGGCTGGATCCCTGGGTCGGGAAGACCCCCTGGAGGAGGAAATGGCAACCCACTCCAGTACTCTTCCCTGGAGAATCCCGTGGACAGAGGAGCCTGACAGGCTGCAGTCCATGGAGTCAAAAAAGGGTGGGACAGGACTTGGCGACTAAACAGCAAACAAGAGGTAAGGACTCAGGTGCTTGAAATCTTGTTAAGGGGGCAGGGCTCATGTTCCATGTTTTCACTGCAGACAAGAACCACAGCAAAGGGACACGGAAGCTTCTGGGGGCAGTGGACACGCTCACGGCCTGGATCTGATGATGGTAACAGCAGACATGTGTCAGCACTTACTAAACTGCATGCATCCATCATGCAGTGCTCTGTGCACCAATCGTACAATAAACGTGGGCGTGAGGGGCACAGATCCCTTGCCTTTGGGACTTCCTTGGTGCTCCACTGGCTAAGGCTCCACTTCCAATGCAGGGGCTTGGGGTTTGATCCCTGGCTGGGGAACTATGACCCCACATACCATGCAGCCAAAAATAAAAATAAATAAAAAAATTTAAAACGAAGCTTTTATTTACTTAAAAGAAAACATGCGGAGGGTGTATCTGCGGTGCTGCTGATGTGATTGTCACTCTCTTGTGAACATTCAGAGGGATACTGCCTGCAATTTGTTCACTTTTCTGTATGTGCTGTAGTTTATGAAGAGTTTGAGAAAGTTAGCCAACATTCCCAGGTTTGGAAGTACCGCAACGGGCAGAGAGCCCCTCTGAGCACCCGGGAGGCCTCTCTCCAGTCTGCCACATGCTGTCGCTGCTGCCTCAAGGGCAGAGCACTTGACAATCAAAACTTGAGTCAATTTTCAAAGAGCTTTCCGGAAGAACATAATTAGATTAGAACGTTACATTTGTTAATTTTTCAGTTGCTCATTAAAATTGACATGTCATTTGATTTTGACAGAAACCTTTTTATCTTGATGTAGGGCTGTAGGCATTTTTTTCCCCCTATAATAAAGCTATATTTAGGAAGTTCTGAAATATGACAACTGCAATAATGAAATGGAAACCACTCACTCCATCATTCGTATCTAAGAATCATGAAATAAATCATCTTTCTCCATAATATTTAAAAAGAAAAACAAATGAGGCTGAGGTCTTTATTTAAACTTTAAAAAAAATGAGACTCTCGAGGGGATGAAGCTTGTGGCTCTGGTGATGTGTTTGGAACCCAAGCGGCAAGCCTGCTCTGCAGAGGAGTGGTGGGCATGCGGACCACAGGACGTGGCTCAGGGACGTCTCTGCTTCCCTCCTCACGATGCACGTGTGCTGCCACTTCAGCTGTGTCCGACTCTTTATGACCCCACCAGGCTCCTCTGTCCTTGGATTCTCTAGGCAAGAACACTGGGTTGGGTTGCCATGCCTTTCTTCAGGGGATCTTCCCAAGACAGGGATCTAACCTGCATCTCTTTAGTCTCCTGCATTGGCAAGCAGGGTCTTTACCCCTAGTGCCACCTGGGAACCCTCACTAAGCCCCCATGTGAAACCTGTGACATGAATGCTAAGTGACCATGCTCCTTCCTACAAAGAGAAGAAAAGGTGGCCTTCTTCCTGCTTCGACTGTGTCCTGTCCTGTTCTGTTCTGCAGAGTCAGAACAGAAGACCCCGGATGGTCGGTGCACATCAGACAAGAGGGAGTGGGTGGTGGGATGCTCTGGGAACCCTGGGAATGGATGGCCTGGGTCCTGGTCCACTCCCCTGTCTTAGCCATGTGCTCTGGGGCAAGATGGCTGTTCCTGGACCTTATGTTTCCTCATCTGTAAAATGGAAGTAGTGCGAGTATTAACTTTGTACAAAGTGAGGTGGCTGACCCCCAGCATGTGTGCCCTCCATGGGAGCAGGTGCCCACGTGGGGACATGCCTTTCTTCCATCCTGCAGACACATGCCCGTCCACCTTTAGTCTCTCTCAACTCTAGCAGTTAGGTGGAGGGAACTCCAGGGACCCAGAGCAAGTTAAACACTGAAGACAAATGGAGTCTTGGTTTCTGTGTGATGTTGGGCGGGGTACCTCAGCAGAGCTCTGAGCCTTGAGTGAGAAAGGGGCATGCAAAGTCCCTGGGAGCTGGGGTTTCTTGGTTGTAGCCGCTTATCAATGAGGCCACAGCAACTACTGCAGAGAGGACGGGTGTGGCTGCTGTGTGGCATGAAGCACACAGCCGATGCTCCACAAATCTCTGCTTTCCTCTCTCTGTCTTCCTTTAAGCGAGTTGCTGGTTCCTGCCTCTGGAGGGGTTTCAGTTGAAGTCTATCTTGGATACAAAGAACACACTTGCTGGGGTCATGGCTATTTCTGAAAAGCCCGCAGATACCCCCCAAACACCCTTAGTATCCTGCAGAGGTGTCTGCAAGAAGTGTTCAGGGCCACCCTTCCCTGGTGGGTGCACTGCCCCCCACCAGGTGACAGAAACAATCCAAGGATGCTCAGTGCAAACCCAAGAGTGAGGCAGAAGAAATGAACCCACAAACATCCTCACTCCCAGTAAAACTACCACAAAAGCTCTTTCAAATCCACAGCTGCAGCAGCTCATCTCCCCATGCTCCTCCACTGTTCTAGCTTGGTCTCCCGTCACCGGAAACTTCCAACCGTGTTAAATTATACCGGGGACAAGCCAGCAAGTGGGCATTGGGATGAACCAGGGAATTTGCCCAAGAGACGTCTGACTAAGGTGCCATTTGAGCTTAGTAACAACTGCGATCATTCAGAAAATGACCTCTCTGAGTCATTTCTGACTTGGGAATAGAAAGCTGGCATTGGAACCAGTCTCACAATTTTTATTTCAACATTCACATTAGAAAGAAGGATTATTTTTTAAATGGCAGGGAGGTGAGAGGAGATAGAAAGAAGCCACCTTTGTGTGTGAGATTCTCGTTTCTTTTCATTAAAAGCTACTTTGGAGAATTTGTTTCTTGTGCAACCAGAGAAACCCATCTACAGAGGTATCATCTGATGAGAACTGGAAGTGGTGAATGGGGGCTCTTTACATTTTAATTCTGGAATAGTGTAAGACTCACAGAAGTTGCAAACTCAGTGCAGAGAATTCCCGTCTACCTCCCCTAGCTCCCCGATGACACAACATAGTGGGTCCTTGTCCTGGAGGAGAACAAGGACAGTGTCAGCATGAGGGACCCCAGGGCAGACGGTGGTCAGATTCACCAGTTTCCATGTGTCCTCATTTTTAAGAGGATGCAGTTCATGGGCTCCATTCTAAACATATTCCTCCAACAGGGAGGTGTTCCACGTGGAATGTGGCTGTTTCATGGCAATATTCTTCCAGCTCCCCCAGCATAAACAGAAAGTAGCATAACTGATTACAGCAGCTACTGAGTTTCAGTGACTTTGTTTCTTTGTAGCTTTAATAAATGGCACCAAGAAGGATGAGACAATCCCCTGGAGAAGGCAATGCACTGCAGTATTTTTGCCTGGAGAATATCACGGACAGAGGAGCCTGGTGAGCTACAGTACATGTGGTCGCAAAGTCAGATACGACTGAGTGACTAACCACTACTATTATNCTGATGCTCTGGTCCAAGGATGAGCCACTCCTGGCAGACGGTGCACTTGATGCCAGACCAACACACATGAACTGAGCTTGGCCTGGGATGCCATTTCTGCAGGCCCATCAGATACTCTGCAGCCCCATCAACTGGGGCGACTGGTCCATCCCACTCCTGCCCCAGGGACACTAGGCAATGTCTGCAGACATCTTGGGTGTCACAACTTGTGGAAGCAAGAGATGGAAGCAAAGGATGCTGCTGGACACTCCACTGCATGCAGGACACTCCCCACTCCAGCAGAGGTTGGCCCAGGCCTGAGGTCAATAGTGTCCAGGTTGAGAAACACTGGCTTTCTTATGCAAATGTTTCTTATCATAAGTTCTTATAAAAACACATCATCATTAAACTTTCAGAAATATGTATTTCTGAAAATGAAAATATCCTCAAAAATTATTTAGGGTGGTGGGTCAGATAAAAAAATAAGAAAAATGCACAAGCATTTCATGAAATTAGAATAAGAATCTGAGGAATTTCCTGGTGGTTAGGACTCTGCACATCCACTGCAGGGGACATAGGTTCGATCCCTGGTCAGGGAACTGAGATCCTGCAAGCCTCACGGCACAGACAATAAATAAAGACAGATTCCTGGACACTCAGTGGTTCCCACTGTGTCCAAGTTGGGCCCCAGGAACGAGACAAAAAATAAGGAATCAGATTTTTTTTTCTCTTTTTTTCATTTGAAGACTGAAGCAGGGAAGGATGTAGATTTTGTTTCCCCCTTAAAATCACACTTTAATAGATGTCCACAAACCAACTGCGACACAGCTGTGTTTTGCTACCCCTTTTCTCCTCCCCCATAAAAGGTTTGGATTTAATTAATCAGTGTTTTCCTTTGTTCCAGTTCAAGTTCAATTAGTTGGTTAAATGACAGAATGGATATGGAGAAAAGCTTTGAGAAGGGTTTAAAGCACTACGCACATAGAAAATATCATATTGAAACGGTGGGAAACAAGTTGTCCCAATTATAATCATGGGATATTTGCATGATTAGTAATGACAGGCAGTGTGCATGTACTGCTTTGGTATTTTCAAACCCGTCTTGCATGTGCTATTGCATCAAAAGAAAGTGAAGCCTGAGTGAGATGCAGATGCCAGTACTGCAGAGACGGTCCACCTTGAAATTCAAGCCAAAGCTCACTTCCTTTCCCTTCAATAGGTGGACAGAGTTGAGCTGAATTGATATCTGCTCCCTTCATGTGAGAAAACCCAAGCGAAATGACTGGTTAGTCTTGGCACACATTGATCAGCTGCTCTGGGTTACTGTAAGCAATTTTCCCTAAATATTAACCAGGGTTAGTTTTACTTTTATAGAAAAGCAACATTTGCCACTAGGATCCCATACGGGAAACGGATGCATATCTTTCTTGTAAGGAGGAGAGCTCAGTGCTTACAGATGATGAAAGCCATGTTGTCTGCACTGACGGTGGGGGAGATGGATAGATGTTGTGTCCTAACCAGATGGAGTGCAGAAACGTGAGTGCCCACTCCTGCCCTGGCTGTTCCTGCTGAAGGCGAGTGGCCCTGAGATGCCCTGAGACCACTGTCTATGGCACTCCCCACAAAACACCTGTGATCAGCCGAGGTGTTTATAAATGAATACTAGTGAAAATTATGGCTCTCAACTGAGAGGCTGCTGGAGGCAGAAATATTTTACAAAGGGTGCTCTCTATAAGGCCATGGAAGAGAAGGATGGGCAAGGGTGGACTAGTTGTGGGCTCTGGGTTAACCTCGGGCTTCCCGGGTGGCACTGGTGATAAAGAACCTGCCTGCCAATGCAGGAAACAGAAGAGATGAAGAGATGCGGATTGGGTCCCTGGGTTGGGAAGATCCCCTGGAGGAGGGCATGGCAACCCACATCAGTATTCTTGCCTGGAGAATCCCACGGACAGAGGAGCCTGGTGGGCTACTGGGGTCCCAAAGAGTCAGACATGACCGAAGTGACTAAGCATGTTCATACCGGGTTAACCTCATAGTTTTCAGAGCATTCTCCAATCCAACCAGGAATTCACCTGAGGATTCAACAGGCTGTGACCTTGGAGAGTGTTTCCCAAGTTGCCTGAAAGTTTCCAGCACGAATGAGGAAACTGGGCCCAGGCACCCGAGGTTAGAGAGACGGCTGGAGGGTAGACGGGTGCGTGGACAAAGCCAGCCCGCTTGGGGAAGCTGGAGTCACCCACCCATAACCTGGGCAGGGAAAAGCAGCAAAGCTCAGACAGAAGCCAAACCAGGTTACTTGTTATGCAGCATCTCATTTCAAGGCATCAGTGGTGGATGGAGCTGACCAGCCTGACGGCAATACATGCGCTCTGAATGCAGCGTGGTGGCCCAGATGGGCTCGTGAGTTGACAGTTCTGTGTGATTCCTTTCCACTTTGCTTAGAGAAGATGCTGAAAAGCTGCGGCCCACCTTAGCAGCAAGTGCCTGACTAATCAGTTGAACAGGATAACCCAACAATAAAAAATTAAAGAGAGAGGTGAGGCCCTGGAGCGGATAACAAGACACACAGGCACCTAGGAGGTCAATTAAAGTTTCCACGGAAGATAGCGGCCAGCATTGAGGTGAAGGGGCAGCTGGGGCTCAGCAGGGAGTGGCTCTGCACACAGACTCCCTGACCCCCCCCATCACTGGGGCCTCAGCTTGCCTGACTGGAGGGGGAAAATGAATCAATTAATAAAAACAAATTACCTTTTACCAAGTTAAATAAAAGCTAATATAAATGAAGCACCGTGCGTATGGCAGATTTACGTTCGCTATAACCATTCCATTCCAGGATGGAAACGTTTTAATGTGATATTAAAAAAGATCAAATTAAACTTTAATGGATGCGACACTTGGTGTCCGAATCAGCACGGCGCCAGGCTGCAACTCTAATGACATCAACTCTCTAGATGCGGGGAGGCGCCTTGGGGAAGGGGTTTGCCCTGCGCCCCTGCTGTCCCTCCTGGGTCTCCCTCCCCTCCCCAGACTGGAAGCACAGTCCCCAGGCCTGCCCACCCTCTGCGCGTTGTGGGAGGGGGAAGATCTAGGAAGGCCCCGCAGGATCATGGCCGGGCCTGGCCTGAACTCATGGGAGCACTAAGGCAGCCTGGAGTGCCGACAGTGTTCCTGCAGGAAACGCATCCCTAGTCCTCTGGTCTACTGACCCACGTGGCTCCCTGGGAACACAGTGTCCAATCATCAAATCCTGATCTGGCAGGTCAGGATGTGGCTCACTGCTGGTGCAGACAGGGGTCACATCCTGGCCACTCCGAGACCTTGCTGATCCTCCTGTGCTGTGCCCGGGGCTCCCCCTCTGTAAAGCGGGCACGTGCTCACCCTGTCGAGGTCCTCGGCAGGCTGGCAAGGTGGGGCGGGTGTGAGCCGCGTGCTCACCACCAGCACACATGGTGATGTGTTGATCTGGAGCTTAGCTTAAGATGCCCTCAGACAACGATGACAGTGAGGCTGACCCTGCACTCCTTCTCGTCATTGTCCCTTTGGACTCGTTTCTCCCTTCCTTGATGGGTTTCCCGAGAGAAGCGTTTGAGGCGGTTTTAGAAGATAGCGTGTTACTGTGCTGTTGATGTAGCTCCTGGTCTCAGAGGCCACCTCCATCACTCTGCAGCACGAGAGGCTGAAGGCCCGGGAGGGGCCAGGCTGTCCTGCCCTATAGCAGCTCGGGGTTCTGCTGAACGCGCGGACACAGGGTGCTCCTGGTGGCCCTGGAAATCAGCGACAGTTACTTGCACTCAGAACTATGTATGAAGAAGAAATCTAGGAGACCTGCTTGACGGAACAGAAGTCCATTCTGATGGGGATGAGCTTGAAAGAGACTAACCAGCTTGTAAGTGTTCTTAAAATCAAAGCAGATAGCATGCTGGGGTTCGCAGTTGATCCCCAATAAGGGGTGCAGGCCCTTTTCTGGTCTGGAAGAGCCTCCTGCATTCCCACCATGATCTCAATTCTATTTGCCCCTCAGAAGTCATTTCCCCCACTCTTTGTTGGCCTCCAGCACAGATGAAGACCCACTGCCCATCTGAACATTTAATTATCCCCTTCATTGTCTCACCATAGTTTGGACAAATATAATCTTATCTTCGCAACAAGGGTGCAGTGGGCAGATAGGCTGGCAACATGGGGTCCAAGGAGTTGCTAGAATTTCCATGCAGAGTGACCCCTGGACTCCATGGAACCTGTAGTCCACGTGGGTCTTCAGGGACGGGTCCTGGGAGGGAGCCAGAGAACCCATTCCTGATACGCAGTGTGTCAACTCAAACAAGAAAGGAAGCACCTCAGGCTGTCGGTCACTCTGCAGCTGTCTTAGGAGGGCTCCACTGCATCCACTGGAAATACACAATCTCGGCTAATCAGATGGCTCTTTGGACCAGCCAGCAGGGCAGTAGCCTTCATGGACTGCAGTGTCCTTCTGTGCTAATCCAGGGCCTTTGGGATGTGGCCTGCACACATCACCAGGTGATGTCCCAGAACCGGGAGCTCAAATGGAGGTGAGCAGTGGCCAGGTCCATGGGGTCTGGGCCAAGCAGAGAATTTAAAACTTTTCAATCATTTTGCAAAATGTAAAAGAAAGCCAATTACACATTAAAACAGAGCTGCTGTTTCCTCTTCTTTCAACTCCATTTGTGATTAAGGGCCTGTGCTGTGCCTGATGCTTTGATGGCGCCTCCAGGATAAGAAGCCTCTGTTTGCAGGTGAACAGTCCAGGCTCAGCGGGGTGCCCGGCCCACGTCCAGGCCCAAGGCCACACAAGGACCAAGGTCAACTGTGCTAAGGCTTCAGAAGGGCCCTTTCCCTCCCACCCCAGGGGCCATCTGAGTGCCTCTCGTCACCACTCCTAGAAAACGTCGTATTTACGACCATCTAAACCCTCTTGACCACAATTTTGGGGCTGCTCTAGAAATGATGAATATTTGGGCCAAATTCATGTGTATTTTCCCAAGGCAAAATAAATCTATGGCTCTCGATTCAGCTCCCTGCCGAGGAGCATGTCAGTGCATTACCAGCCAAATTCAGCCCAGGGGATACTTGGGTCCAATAGACCTGGTCACTTGGTTAACACCCATGGCCCTTGCAGGGACCCATGATAAAGAAAAGATCGGGCATGGTCACGACGGGGAGGCCAGCCTGCACAGCAGGGAGGGGTGACAGGGGAACAGAAGGGGACTCACAGCCTGGAGCTGTCGGATTTTCTTTTCAATGTTTTTAAGAGAAAAGAAGACTGGTTGCATTTCAGGGATGAAATCTGGCTGAAGGGAAGGGAGGCGTGCTGAAGGTGGACACGACAGTGGCCACATGTGTGCATCATGGTTACTGACATCATGTTTCCTGAGCGTTGGGTTCTTCCCTGTAAGATGAGGGGGCAGTAAGTTCTGCATGGCCTTGGGCTGCAACGAGAGGATGCACAGGAGGTCTGAGGATGTGCACCCTCCCAACCCCAGCCTGTGTTCCTGTGGAGCCGACGGAGGAGTGGACACCACAGCTCCGTCCTGGGTCCTGGGCGCTGGTCCCCACCGAGACCCTTGCCCCTTCCCTCCTCATCCTCCCGCGTCCTGCAATATCACAGGTTGGGGACCTTGTCCCAGGCAGAGACAACAGGTGGCCAGAGGGGCAGGAAGAGGCCCGGCCTGCACTGGCTCCAGGAGGACAGTGCTCTGCTCTTCCAGGGGAAGCAAGCTGGTCACATGGGATGTCCAAGGCTGCCTTGTGAGGGGATGGCGTGGCTCCCTCTTGGGCTTCACCCTCGGTGGAGGTGGTGGGGGTAGGGGGAGGGGCTGTCTCTTATACACATCTCCCCTCATCTTACAGGGAAGAACCCAACGCTCAGGAAACATGATGTCAGTAACCACGATGCACACATGTGGCCACTGTCGTGTCCACCTTCAGCACGCCTCCCTTCCCTTCAGCCAGATTTCATCCCTGAAATGCAACCAGTCTTCTTTTCTCTTAAAAACATTGAAAAGAAAATCCGACAGCTCCAGGCTGTGAGTCCCCTTCTGTTCCCCTGTCACCCCTCCCTGCTGTGCAGGCTGGCCTCCCCGTCGTGACCATGCCCGATCTTTTCTTTATCATGGGTCCCTGCAAGGGCCATGGGTGTTAACCAAGTGACCAGGTCTATTGGACCCAAGTATCCCCTGGGCTGAATTTGGCTGGTAATGCACTGACATGCTCCTCGGCAGGGAGCTGAATCGAGAGCCATAGATTTATTTTGCCTTGGGAAAATACACATGAATTTGGCCCAAATATTCATCATTTCTAGAGCAGCCCCAAAATTGTGGTCAAGAGGGTTTAGATGGTCGTAAATACGACGTTTTCTAGGAGTGGTGACGAGAGGCACTCAGACTGTCTCTTATACACATCTCCCGGCGTCATTTTCCAGATCACCTGGGAGATGTTCCCGGGAAGGGGGAGGGGGAGGGGGCACTTAAAGGCTTTAATTGTGGAGAAAATGCACTCAACTGCTATCCAGATTCTACTTTGAAAAACCCATCCTATTTTGATGGACTGAATTTATAATTTGCCAAAACAGACTAACAAGAAAACCTGAATTACAAAAAACCCAACACTGTCCCCACGCAGGCAGTGTTCTCTCTCGGCAACATGAACCCAGTGAGTTTACAGGGGGAGGTGAGGACAGACCCGCCTGCTGGCCACAGGCTCCATGTCACCAGCAACCTCCTTCTGAGGGGCTCCTGTGCAGGTGGCCGGACCACCAGGGGAGGACGAGGCGAGTCCGGGCGCTGGCTCCAGCCCTCAGCTAGCCTTCCGAAGCAGCATGGGCACATTTAAGTGACTGTCATGGAATGATTCCTCCCCCTCACCCACTCTATCTCCCTCTGATGACCTACTTTCAATATTTCATAAGCCAGCACTTGGAGAACTGGGTCATGACAGGAGGGAGGCTTTGGTGGTGCATATTCTCATAGACTCAGCCATTTAATCTCCCCTCTTCTGGGCCTGAGACAAGCCAAGGCTTATTCAATCTACAAACAGGTTACTCAGAGGAGAGAATGGTCACTTTAAATGATCATGGCTCATGTTTCCCTGTATCTGAGGATCCCTCTGTAAAAACTCAAGGTGTGTGTGTGTGTTTTTTTTTTTTTTGGGCAGCATAGCATGCAGGATCTTAGTTTTCAAACCAGGGATTGAACCCGTGACCCCCTTCAGTGGAAGCACAGAGTCCTAACCATTGGACCACCAGGGAAGTCCCTCAAGGGGTCTTTAGAGCAGCTCACACGTTCAGACGCACATGCACACTCAGATCACCACCATGGGGGCTCTGAAGAGATGGTTGGGGAGCCTGGATGTGAGTCAGAGAGGGCACTGGACACTGCAGGCGGGACCACAGACAGGAGACTAGCTCTGATTTCCTGTTTGGAGTTAGTACCCTCCCTCACCTCCCAGGAAGTTCAATGAGCTTGATTACCACGTTTGCAATCAGTGCAGATGAAGGGTGTTCTTTGTGAAAAGCCAGTGTCCCAGGAGGCGAGCTTCATAGTTCCTGAGAGCAGATAAAGAGAGCTCTTTATCCACAGGCATCTTATCAGCAGCACAGGAATTTCCCAGATATTTACTCTCCAGGATAGCCACAGAAAAAAAGAGTCTCACAGTTCAGCATATCGATGTCTTCAGGGCAGAAAATAGTACTGAACGTCCACAGTGACTTAATCTCTGCAGAGTGATTAGCTCTGTTTCTGATTAGGAAGCTCAGAGCTCCTCAACTCCCTGAGTATAATTCCTCCATCTACACAACGGTCAGCACCTCACTTAACGCAGAAACCTGTTTTATGATTCAATGCAGAAACCTGTTTTATGATTCATGAGCAGATTTGTAAAGAGCTACAAATTGTCTTCAGTAAATGTTGGAAAGTAGCACCTGTGCTGGTCAAAATGAAGCAATGCTTCTTTCAGGCCTTTTCTTGGTGCCTGGGGAGCGGCGTGTTTCTGAGTCTACAGTCCCATCCAAGCTAATCTGATTGAGCAGAAGCACTTTTTAAACGAATTCTTCATTTCTGTAAGTGGACAGAGAACTACAGTACAGGCCATGGAATACGAGGGTGGCTGGAGNGTGTGTGTGTGTTTTTTTTTTTTTTGGGCAGCATAGCATGCAGGATCTTAGTTTTCAAACCAGGGATTGAACCCGTGACCCCCTTCAGTGGAAGCACAGAGTCCTAACCATTGGACCACCAGGGAAGTCCCTCAAGGGGTCTTTAGAGCAGCTCACACGTTCAGACGCACATGCACACTCAGATCACCACCATAGGGGCTCTGAAGAGATGGTTGGGGAGCCTGGATGTGAGTCAGAGAGGGCACTGGACACTGCAGGCGGGACCACAGACAGGAGACTAGCTCTGATTTCCTGTTTGGAGTTAGTACCCTCCCTCACCTCCCAGGAAGTTCAATGAGCTTGATTACCACGTTTGCAATCAGTGCAGATGAAGGGTGTTCTTTGTGAAAAGCCAGTGTCCCAGGAGGCGAGCTTCATAGTTCCTGAGAGCAGATAAAGAGCTCTTTATCCACAGGCATCTTATCAGCAGCACAGGAATTTCCCAGATATTTACTCTCCAGGATAGCCACAGAAAAAAAGAGTCTCACAGTTCAGCATATCGATGTCTTCAGGGCAGAAAATAGTGCTGAACGTCCACAGTGACTTAATCTCTGCAGAGTGATTAGCTCTGTTTCTGATTAGGAAGCTCAGAGCTCCTCAACTCCCTGAGTATAATTCCTCCATCTACACAACGGTCAGCACCTCACTTAACGCAGAAACCTGTTTTATGATTCAATGCAGAAACCTGTTTTATGATTCATGAGCAGATTTGTAAAGAGCTACAAACTGTCTTCAGTAAATGTTGGAAAGTAGCACCTGTGCTGGTCAAAATGAAGCAATGCTTCTTTCAGGCCTTTTCTTGGTGCCTGGGGAGCGGCGTGTTTCTGAGTCTACAGTCCCATCCAAGCTAATCTGATTGAGCAGAAGCACTTTTTAAACGAATTCTTCATTTCTGTAAGTGGACAGAGAACTACAGTACAGGCCATGGAATACGAGGGTGGCTGGAGGGATGGAAGATGCCTTCCAGGCCAGTGGTCCCCAAGGTGGACTTCTAGGCTCTACCTGTGAGAACTGAAGGGGCTCGGGCTCTGGGCCCCCCAGGCGAGCCTGATGCACACATACACACCAGCAGCAGAGTAGGAAGCTAACACACTTCCTGCTGAATAAACAGTATGTTCTGCTTGACTTGTGTATTCCACCTCAGGCACTTAAGGACCTGAAAGTGTTAGTTGCTTCAATCATGTCCAACTCTGCGACAACATGGACTGTAGTCCACCAGCCTCCTCTGTCCATGGGATTCTCCAGGCAAGAATACTGGAGAGGGTAGCCAGATCTCCAGGGGATCTTCCCTACCCAGGGATCAAACCCAGGTCTCTTGCATTGCAGACAGATTCTTTACTGTCTGAGCCACCAGGGAGGAGATACTTGGGACCTACCTCCCCTAAAATAATTTAGGACACACGTTTCTACCACTTTTATCATTCATGCAATCTCTCAAACAGTCCTGCTGTGGATAGCCAATGACAAAGCAACCACAGGGAGAAAGGTGGGGCAGCCAGCCACCTGCTGGACCCTGGAGGCCGTTCCTCCAGCAGTGACCACGGTGGAATGCTAAACAGGATGCTTGTCTATCTCAGAGGAAGTCATCACCCCATCTGGCAGATCAGAGTCAGATAATAAATGAGCCCTCCACTCCTTGGATGGGAGTGAAGGGGAGAGGCCAGGTGAGGCCTAGCATCCACTGTAAACTTCTGCCCCATGCTTTCCCAGGGACAAGCCTTGGGCCTTAAATCACAGTCCTCAAGGCCAAATCCAAACTCACAGAACTCAAGTCGTGACCTGTCTACAGCCACACACCACACAGCAAACGGTGAGGATAGTTTTTTTTTTTTTTTTTTGGCTGCTCTGGGGGGCTTGTGGGAACTTAGTTCCCTGACCAGGGATTGAACCCAGGCCCACGGCAGTGAGACCACAGAGTCCCAACCACTGGACAGCCAGGGAAGTCCCCCAAGGATCCAGTTTTTAGTTGTCCTTTTTCTAAGCATCACTTGGAAGGAGCATCTCAGAGGAGAGACAGGAGTGTAGCGTCTTTCAAATCACTAAATTTCTGGGTTGGAGATCTTTCTGATCAGATTTTCAAACAACTTTAAATGAATAACATTCTACTGAAAAACACACGCAAAGCTATACAGGCTTTCAATAAGGAAATTTCAAATGCTGAATATAGATGCAGCTGATATTTACAAATGATTTCCAAATGATGTTAACCCAACCATTAGCGAAGTTTACAATTGATTTTAATGAGAACCTTCACCATATGGAAAGATCCCCCCACCCCTTTTTTCCTCTCTCCCTCTTTTTTTACCCCTAAAATATTACGTTCCTCTCCTTAGCATCATGGTACCAGCTGTGAGCAGCGAGTGAGCTGTCTGTCAGCCTCAGTGAGTGGTCGTGAGCTGTCTTTCCTCAGACCTGATCTGAGTGGTCCTGATTTCCCCTTTGATGTGGTGGCTGACATTGCCTGAGGCTGAGGCTGTCTAGCAGAGGCCTGTGGAGTCTCTGAATGTCAGCTCCTCCTGGTTCCACCACCCCATCTGGATTCCCACCCCCCAGCCTCTGACCTCACTTGGCTCCCAGTCCTGCAAATGAATCCCCAGGCTCCTCATACACCCTTCTCTCCCCACCTGCTGCCTCTCCCTGTTCAGCCCTAGGAGGGAAGATCCCCATCACTCATCACTCACATCCTCATCCTCCTTCAAGCCCACCTCCTCCAGGAAGCCTTGGCTGATCTCCACTCCCCCCGCCTGACACACAGCAGCTTTCAGTGGTGCCTCCAGCTTCCAGGAGACGAGAGTGGCTTCTCCAGAGCTCAGCCTTCAACTTGGAGCATTAAGACCAGCACCGGGGGACCATGGGTTGCCTGGGGTTGCAAATGTCTTGTGACATAGAATCCATTTCTGAATTTACTTCCCGTCTCAGGATGACGTCGTGTTCCCCGAGACTGAGTCTATTCATACATGGATTGACCAGGTCACTTTCAGTGACACTGGGATGGCTCTGACACTGGTGCATCATTAAGGGGAAAAGCTAGTGGTATGGACCCTTGCACTGGTGTGCTTCTCCCTGTGAGCAGTGTTCACAGGAGCAGCAGAAGACGCCGAGACACTGACAGCAACGTTTCTCCCCAGCGGTGCAAGAGTGGGTGGTTCTACATTATCTTGTTTATACATTTTTTAAAACAGGCCCCCCCCTTTTTTTTAGAATAGTTTTTTTTAGATGAATTAGAATGGTTTTTTAGATGAATTGCCTCTTTTAGTTGCTGGAACCTGGGCCCCGGCATTGGGAGCTCAGAGTCTTAGCCACTGGGCCACCAGGGAAGTCCCAGAATAGTCATAAATTTATTGAAAAGTGCCAAAGGCAGCACAAAGAGCCACACGGTGGGCACCTGCTCTCTCCTTCTGTTAATGTCTCACCGTCACCAGGTATATCTGTCATAATTAACAAACCAACATCGATACATCATTATTATTAGCTAAAGACCGCACTTTATTCTGGAGGAGGAAATGGCAACCCACTCCAGTATTCTTGCCTGGGAAACCCCATGGACAGAGGAGCCTGGTGGGCCACAGTCCATGGGGCCACAGAGAGTCGGACATGACGGAGAGACTGATCACATACACTTTATTCAGGTTTCCGTAGTTTTTTCCGACTGTCCTTTCTTGCCCAGGATCCCATGTGACAGTCGTCCCTCTCCTAGGCTCCATTAGTCTGTGACAGTTTCTCAGACTTTCCTTGGTAGTTGGAAGATTACCAGTCAGTTCTGCTTTGTTTTTTCCACTGTACTCCCTTTTTGTTTTTATTCTCCAGATTCTGCTGTAAGTCCCTGGCTTCAACCATCAGAAATATTGAGGAAATCCAATCATGACTAGGAATTGTTCAGTGAATATGTACGGAAATATTGGGAGATTCATAGTTTAGGTTATGGAAAACCTTGACGTTCATTAACAGGGAAAAAACTAGAGGACTAAAGTAATTAGTGCTGTAACGAGCATCATTTTTTCCTAGGTGTTGATTACCACCCACTGAATAATTCCGGTGATCACACACATGGGCACTGACTAAGGCAGTTTTATGTGATAGAAATGGTCAGCCCGCCGGATGCCATCTTATTTTCTCCATCATGTATTTGTGTCTGTGGACGTGTGGCCTGGCTACAGTCTGGGAGGCAGAGATGGTCTACTGAGAATGTAGGCATGGCTTTGTGGTCCTGATCTCAACTCTTCACTCAGCAGTGGTGTTGATGGTTAAATGTTAATGCTGTCTTTAATTTCTGCAGGAATCTCCGTACTTTCTTCCTTCCGTAGGGGCTGTGCCACCAGCTCTGTGTAGATGAGACGATTTCTCCACATCCTTTCCAACTCCTGTGCTTTTCTGTGGTCACAGCCATCCCGACAGTTGTGAGGTATCATCTCCCTGGAATTTTGACCTGCGTTTCTCTGAAGTTACTGACATTGAACTTTTTCATATATGCCTGTTTATCACTTGCACGTTCTCTTCAGAGATACACTTGTTCGAGTCCTTAGCCTGTTAGGTTAATAGTTGTTTCTCTGCTGATGCTGTTTTTGTTTGCTGTTTAATTGTGGAATTACGTATGCATTTCCGGCATTAACCCCTAACCTGATACGTGGATTGCAGATATTACCTGTCAGGTGTTTTGCAGGATGCACCCTTCATTTCCGAGTGCACCTTTGTTTGTTTTCCTAGAGGGGAAGCTTCTATGAGACATAGTGAACCACCCCCTTGCCCCACCATCACTGTGGGTTTTTTTCCAAACTTCCTCCTGAAAAGGCCAAGTCTCGAGTGCCACCAGCCAACTCTTTGGTTTCCTCGCTTGCTGAAAACCCTTCATCTCCATTTGGATTCCTGGCTTCAAACAAGGACTAAAAATAAACCAAATCTACTTACAAAATAGATGTTCAGTGAGCTAATTTAACAGCGCATTATCTGAAGACGGTTATTATAATCAAGATGGTTGTGCGTTGTTCTACAATTTCTTAATTAGATGTGGTACCAAAAGCTACCCTGGCTTTTAGAAAAATTACCTTTGGAGAAAATGTATGTATTTGTAAGTGTCTCTAATGTGTGTATATTTATTTTGAGTTGTTGCATCTGACTTGAAAAACTATATTTTGCCATGCAAACTCACACGACGTGAGGCAAAGTCACTTAGGAGAACCGAAAAGCCCCCGAACTCTCAAGTGGGACAGAGTTTCCCTAAAGCTGAGTCCTGAGGAAGCTGGAGGAGTCACGAGCCACTGAGGTGAGTGAGTATTTTATTCTCGCAGTGGCCTGGGGTGTGCACAGTCTCGTCTTTGATGGTGGGCTTCGACGGCTTCTATGTATACAGAAACTCCTGACTGACACAGACTGTGGTTCTGTTACAAAACGCCTAACCCTAAGCAGCACCGTGGCCCCCCGCCTCCACCCCTCATCCCGCTCAGAGTTAGAAGAGCAGATTGGATGGATATTCCTCGCCTCGGGGGCCCAGGGAGCCTTTCTTGAACTGCTGTGAGCGCTGCATACGGGACGCCCACAAAGCCTTTTTCTTTCCCCAAATCTTGCAGGTGGGCTCAGGTTTCTATTCACCCAGGGGGAAAAAGTCTTTGCACCTAGTAGGTGCCATATAAATATTCATTGAATGATTTCTTTGATATGATTTAGGCTAACTCATCAACTTAGTAAAATGGAGGGCTTATCCTAAAGGAGAAAAGGAAAAATCATGTTGGTAGGATTTAATGCTTCAGCAATTTTTCCTCCCTCACATTTCTTTTACCCAACAAACCCCTGAAAGTCAGCTGCAAATGAGAAGCAGCTCACCAGTGGTGAGATACATGAACTGGAGAACCATCACACGCAGCCGAGCTGATTAAACATTTATGTTGCATCCATAATACCCCAAGTTTAAGGCTGAGCTATTACTGTAATTGGATTTTAATAAGGACAGAGAATTGTCTGGAGTTCCAGTTCCTGCTTGCACCACATCTGAAAATAAAATGCGTGAGCTTCTTCACTCTCCACCAAACGTTTCCTAACTCGTAATTCTGGAAAAGACTCACTTCTATCATAATGTGTCAGCCTCTGTTTACACCCCTCTATAAACTATGTAAATATTTAACACTAATAATAAAGTCACTTGATTTTTTTATTTTGCTGCTATTCGCGCTCAGAATTCTTACCAGGGAGCAAATGACTACTGGATCCTGTATGGTATGAAGTTCATTTATGAAGCTGTGATTGCATGTGTCCAGTTCTAAGTCTAGATTTGGACACCGTATTTGGACTTCTCATGGACCCGGCCCACTTATAAAGGTTTCCTCCTCAACTTACCAATAGAGTTTTCCCGCCTTTAAGAGTAGGGAAGATTCAAAAAGAATGGAATTAAAGACGGGCACTCCGTGCGGACCTGGGTGTGCTGTCGGAGAAGCAGTGATGGAATTCATCAGTGTGCTCGTCAGTGTGATGACCGGGCTTCCACTAAAACACACCAGACTCTGAGTTTCCTGGGAGTGAAGGTGCCCTCTCCCATCACTCTCTCCCACTTTCTTCTTTTCTGCCAACTTTAATTAAAGGCCTATCGCATGCCAGGCAGGATGCCAAATGTGGATGACAATCAGAAGAACAAAACCAGTGCCCCCAACAAGGTCACGCCCCCCAGGCCCAGCTCTGTCACTGGCCATGCCCCCAGGCCTGGCACGTCACTGGCCACACCCCCCCAGGCCTGGCACGTCACTGGCCACGACCCCAGGCCTGGCACTGTCACTGGTCACGCCCCCCAGGCCTGGCACCGTCACTGGTCACAGCCCCCAGGCCTGGCACCGTCACTGGCGAACATGCGCTGGCTGATATGATATGCTTCACAGGGCCGGCGAGAGCAGGCTCAGCATCTGCGGTCCATGTGGCCCCATGAACAAGATAGGGCCAACTGCACGGCCCGAAATCAGGATGGGACTCCATCACCCAGGAGAAGTCCCTTCCCTTGACCTCACTGCTGTTGTTCAGTTGCTAACTCATGTCTGGCTGTTTGTGACCCCATGGACTGCAGCACACCAGGCTTCCTTGTCCTTCACTGTCTCCCAGAGTTTACTCAAACTTATGCCCATTGAGTTGGTGATGTCATCCAAACATCTCATCCTCTATTGCCCCCTTCTCTTCCTGCCCTCAATCTTCCCCAATATCAGGGTCTTTCCCAATGAGTCAGCCCTTCACATCAGGTGGCCAAAGCATTGGAGTTTCATATCCCCGGGACTTCATATCCCGTTTCTATTGATTGGACCCCAAAGCCCAAAGCCTGCTCTCCTGGGGTAACAGCACAGTTCCGGTGGGTGAGGAACATACAGAAGTTTGTGGTCGGGAATCTGGGATTCATTCTCAACCCCCCTCCCTTCAGCTGGCCAGTAGCATAAAGTCATGCGGGTTGGCAGGCCTGCCTCCCCAGTTCTAGTCTCCATTTTGCTCCTTAGCCATCAGCTCATGGTGAATTCCAGGACACCCCGCACCGCATCAAATCTGCCCAACATACTTCCCATCACAGACCTTCCTTCCAAGACATGAATAAAAGCAGTGCGAATTGGAAAATAATTTCTAGGAGAAACACAGCCTCCAGCCCTACATCTTAAGCAAAATGTTAAAACGAGAAACAAAGAATGCTGAGCTGTGTAATGGAAGAGAAGCACCTTCCCCACACTTGGAGGGCTTTCGATGGCCTGTTTTTGTTGTTTCATCTTTTTCTCCCCATTAAATCAGACACTTTTTCTAAATCAAGCCCTCAGGGTGGAACTGGGGAAGTGATGAGAAGGCGCTGTGTGGATGGGAGGGGGAGCGTGTGTTCCTGCCTGGCTCTGCACCCGGATCAAGGGGAGTGTCACCACCTACAGCCGTCGCAAAAGAACCCGTGTAACCATGCTTCTGGTACCATTTAGGTCATCAATCAGGCTCCCACGGGCAGAGACACCAGGGCTGTAACAACAGATCATGCCCACGGCCAGTTATTAAATGGAGGGGCAGGAGGCTGGGAGAGTGCTAGCACTGGGGAGAACAGGGTCACCCCTCATGCCATGTGGGGTCTCCACCAGCCCAACTCTTATCTGGGTGAGAAAATGCAGCCAAGTAACACCAGCAGGGCCTGTGCAGCCAGGACGGAATGGCTCTACCCCTGACTTGCTGTGTGATCTAGGGCAGCTGCCTAACCTGTCTGGGCCTTGTTTCCCCATCTGCAAGGTGAGGGTGAGAACCATGTGCACCTTATGAAACCAGGAATTCAACGAGTTGATGGACAGAGAGTTTGTACCTCACCCTCAAATCACTGTTTATGTAGCATTACTGTCAAAGCTTTTTATCGTCAGTGAACTCGGGGTCTCGCATCCTCAGGCTTCCTGACACTTGGGGTGGGAGGAGTCTGTGCTGAGGGGCTGCCTTGTGCACTGGAGCATGTTGAGTGCCTCCCTGTACCGAGCTCACACCACAGTGTGTCTTCATATCGAACGGTGAGAACCCCAAATGCCTCCAGACTTTGCCAAACACCCCGGGGTCAGTCACCCATAGGGAAACACTGCGCTATAGAAGGGGAAAGCCCAGATGTCACATAAATAACCCAGAGGTGGAAACCCTCTTAAGACGGTGTTTAAGGACCAAGTCAGAGAGAGCACTGCTTCAGTAGCAAATGTGTCTCTGCAGAGAGTTGGGGTGAACACCAGGTCTGAAATCAGATATCGAATGGGGACTCAGAATTTCAGACTCAGATGGTCTCAGGTCAGACGGAGGCAGAGCTACCCTGGACAAAATTGCCAGTCCTAGCCACAGAGGCCCCCACCCAAACGGGCTCTATTCTTCAGTGCCACCTGGGGCAGCGGGCGCCGTGACCCTGGGCTGAGAGTGCCCTGCAGGGCATCAGGGAATGATGACATCTCCATCCCCAGGACAGCAGTGGCTGATCCAAGGTTAGAACACAGGAGAGGCCACCACAGCTCAGGGCGGCAGCTGAGGGGAGTGGGGGGGGAGTGTGTCCAGCCCCAGTTTCAAACCCCGGGCTCAGGCAGACAGCAGGAGGGGACACCCCGCAGAGTCCTGGCCACACACAAGGGCTCTTGGCTCACCTGTCCAGTCCTTTCTGTCCCTCTGAGGTGAGCCCAAGACACACCAAGTTCAAATGGTAAAACACTTTTCCTTGTGAGAATCAATGCCAATACTCAGATGGAATTAAAAAAAAACCATGCCCATTTTATCCATAGACTTATAAGACATGTTAAATAACATGACATAAATAGGAAATAGCCAGTTCATTCAGAATGTGGGTCCTTTTACCCTGGATTCAATTACCCTGAGGCCAATTGCTATGCCTGAATTCAAGGTAAAGCCTGACATATGTCCTTACCACATATGACCTGTGACATGTGACCTGTGACCTTCCACAGATTCTAGGAGAGCTGGGGCAGGGGGTGACCCCCCCACATCTGGAACATCCAGGCTGTACCCAAAAATCATCCAACACTCATGCTCCCATCAGTGAGCCTGTCCAGGAAAGCAGCACTTTCTCAGGAGACTTTAGGTTCCCTTTTAGTGATATAGTCATCTTATGATCTTTTCTGTTCCTCTTTGTCTTTTTTGAGAAGAGAGTCCTGTACATTTGTAGTTAAGTCTGTAGCTGAAGAGCCCGAGATCAGGCTCCCAGGAGGCAGAGCTCAAGACGGACGCCCTTCTGCTCACCTGCAGGGAGCGTCTTCTCTTCCCCGGAGGGCCCCACCTGGTCATGGGTGTCCTGCTACCATGCCCGGAGCCCAGGACCCTGTAGCCCAGCCTCATGCAGGACAACACCCCCTCCATTCTCACCTGTGCTTCAGCAGGGAGCTGCCTTCCCAGGCTCTGTCTCACCCACTTCTCCAGGCGCACAAGGTTCCCCTGGGAACCACCAAGCCATGAAAAGAAAATCCATCTGGGCCAAATCACCTCGGACAACAGACATGCTTTCACTGGGCTTTCAACATTATTCTTGACCAACTACACTTTCTGCTGCACCCACAGCTGTCTTTCTGCGAGCAGAGAACAATCCTCAGCTACTTACTTTTAACATTTTCCTTAACCAAAAGCACTTTTGAACCCTTTGCCACAAACCACAAGAACAACCTTAGGCTCCCGAGAAGCCAGCCCAAGGACAACCTGGGAGAGGGGTCACCTGACTCCTCAGAAAGGGCTCAGAATTGAGAAACGGGTGCTTCCAGGTCAGACTCAAGAAAAACGACAGAGCACACCACCAGGCCACTCGGACAGGAGAGCTGCCTCACGGCGAGAGCAGGTCTGGAAGCTCACGTTGAGATGCTGGGCTCAGTCTCACTTGTGTCAGAGCAGAATCGAATCACTGTCCAGGCTGGCTTCTCAGGTTAGAGAGTCCACGTTAGGTCCCCTTTTTCTGGTTCCCACATGACTGTCTCACCCCTCACCCCCTCCTTCATCAGCACAAGTTTGGCCAAGAAACAGGAGTCATGTCGCCATGGCCCGGGAAACGTGAGCCCACCCTCCCTCTCACCGGGTCCACTGGGCTCACACCTTCCCGGGAAGACTGCAGAGGAGCCGGGGAGTGGAGACAGGTTCTCGTAGGCAAGATGGGCATGTGAAGACACGCATGTGCATGAACGGCAGGATCACTTACCTAGGAGGAGAGAAGAGGACAGGTCATTAGCTGAGCCCAGAGCCTCCCCAGCATGCATGGTGCTGATGCGCAAGCTGGACCCTAGTTACCAGAACCAGCACCCCAGCAGCCTATCCGCTCTGCTTGGCACAGCATGTGTTCACAACTTGCTCCTCTATGTGCTCTGGGCCTCGCGACAGCTGTCGGGCGGTGAGGGTGGGAGACACAGGCTCAAAGGGGTTGAGATTTAGTCGCTGAGGGGGGGCTCCTGACCTTTCACCCAGTCCTCTCTCCAACAGCACCGCCATCAACAAATTATTCCTAATGGGACGCTCAGTGACTGGACAGGTATCCAGGTAAATATAAATAATCGGTGGCATTTCCTAAGGATGTTGCCATTTCATCTCTCTAGGTGCTGTTTTCCATCAGTTGTAAGTGTTCTTGTGCTTGTGTGTGCTTGGGCTAAGCTGTTCCAATGTGTCCAACTCTGTGCGACACTATGGACTGCAGCCTGCTGGGTTCCTTTGTCCCTAGGATTCTCCAGGCAAGAATACTGGAGTGGGCTGGCATTCCCTTCTCCAGGGGATCTTCCCAATCCAGGGATTGAACATGTGTCTCTTATGTCTCCTGCATTGGCAGGCATGTTCTTTACTACTAGCGTCACCTGGGAAGCCCATTCTGGTGCACGGAAGGCAAATACAGTAACATGTCATCTGTATGACTTTAAGTCACAGGCTAAGGGAGCCGCCGAGGACGTTGATACAGGGAAGCCTGAAGCATCAGATGTGGGGAAGTAGTCTGGATGAAGACTCGGGCTGTGGGCCCACCTCCCTAACTCTGGTTCTATACAAGCAGGCCCAGCTGGCCAGGCTTGGGAGAGGACACTGCCCTGGAGACCAGGAACCTTCCCAGGAGAAGGAGGCTCCTTCTCTCCCACCACCAGGAGCACAATCAGGGCCCAAGCACCATGGGTGTGTGAGTAACAGCCTCCTGGAGACACACCCAGTGCCCGCTGTAAGGAAAAGTACACGCTGCAGAACCTTAGGCATAATGCATTTGCCTTGCCGTCTCCAAGGCAAGAGAGTCCACGTGGTCATCCATACACCCTGTGTCAGGGACCTCGATGCACCAACTCAGCACCCAGGCTGGTGTGGGACTCGGGGCCACAAGGCTGCTGGTCACGTACCCGATGGGCCCATGGTGTTAGGAGACAGGACTTGTAAGGATGAACTATGAACATTGATAGAAATGCCTCTGCTTGACAGAAGCACCACCACACAGCCCTTCTCTTCATCATAATGTCGCTTTATGATCCTTGAGCCCCCAAGGCCTTGCAGGCCTTCCTATCCACGTCTCCAGGGGTAAGAACATGTGACAGAATGCGGTCACTTCTCTTNGTAGGCAAGATGGGCATGTGAAGACACGCATGTGCATGAACGGCAGGATCACTTACCTAGGAGGAGAGAAGAGGACAGGTCATTAGCTGAGCCCAGAGCCTCCCCAGCATGCATGGTGCTGATGCGCAAGCTGGACCCTAGTTACCAGAACCAGCACCCCAGCAGCCTATCCGCTCTGCTTGGCACAGCATGTGTTCACAACTTGCTCCTCTATGTGCTCTGGGCCTCGCGACAGCTGTCGGGCGGTGAGGGTGGGAGACACAGGCTCAAAGGGGTTGAGATTTAGTCGCTGAGGGGGGGCTCCTGACCTTTCACCCAGTCCTCTCTCCAACAGCACCGCCATCAACAAATTATTCCTAATGGGACGCTCAGTGACTGGACAGGTATCCAGGTAAATATAAATAATCGGTGGCATTTCCTAAGGATGTTGCCATTTCATCTCTCTAGGTGCTGTTTTCCATCAGTTGTAAGTGTTCTTGTGCTTGTGTGTGCTTGGGCTAAGCTGTTCCAATGTGTCCAACTCTGTGCGACACTATGGACTGCAGCCTGCTGGGTTCCTTTGTCCCTAGGATTCTCCAGGCAAGAATACTGGAGTGGGCTGGCATTCCCTTCTCCAGGGGATCTTCCCAATCCAGGGATTGAACATGTGTCTCTTATGTCTCCTGCATTGGCAGGCATGTTCTTTACTACTAGCGTCACCTGGGAAGCCCATTCTGGTGCACGGAAGGCAAATACAGTAACATGTCATCTGTATGACTTTAAGTCACAGGCTAAGGGAGCCGCCGAGGACGTTGATACAGGGAAGCCTGAAGCATCAGATGTGGGGAAGTAGTCTGGATGAAGACTCGGGCTGTGGGCCCACCTCCCTAACTCTGGTTCTATACAAGCAGGCCCAGCTGGCCAGGCTTGGGAGAGGACACTGCCCTGGAGACCAGGAACCTTCCCAGGAGAAGGAGGCTCCTTCTCTCCCACCACCAGGAGCACAATCAGGGCCCAAGCACCATGGGTGTGTGAGTAACAGCCTCCTGGAGACACACCCAGTGCCCGCTGTAAGGAAAAGTACACGCTGCAGAACCTTAGGCATAATGCATTTGCCTTGCCGTCTCCAAGGCAAGAGAGTCCACGTGGTCATCCATACACCCTGTGTCAGGGACCTCGATGCACCAACTCAGCACCCAGGCTGGTGTGGGACTCGGGGCCACAAGGCTGCTGGTCACGTACCCGATGGGCCCATGGTGTTAGGAGACAGGACTTGTAAGGATGAACTATGAACATTGATAGAAATGCCTCTGCTTGACAGAAGCACCACCACACAGCCCTTCTCTTCATCATAATGTCGCTTTATGATCCTTGAGCCCCCAAGGCCTTGCAGGCCTTCCTATCCACGTCTCCAGGGGTAAGAACATGTGACAGAATGCGGTCACTTCTCTTGGTGCTTCTCGCTATCACTAGTGGACATGGTTACGGAAGTCCCTTTGAGGCGGCTTTGTCATGGCCTGAGATGAAGCCCAGGGAGGTGGACGCTGAGCCGACGGCGAGCCGGGCGTTCACTTCTCCCAACTCAACAAGGCGGAACTTAACTGAGTAAGTACTGTGAGTGGCCTTTGCTCACAAACAAGTTTCTAGTTCAGAGAAGCAATTGTGAGTAATGACTTCATGATTTGTAATCATTGTGAAAGGGGCCTCCTTTGTGTTCCTTTCTGATTATGACTATATCTCTTATTATAAATTTAATTTCCCTTTCTGAGCACAGCCGATAATATCCTCAATATTTGACAAACACAACAGGGATGTGAATGGATTACTGACACCCCTCCGCCCCACGACAAAGCCAGAGGAGGCCCTGCCTACCTGGGTGACCCCCTCCTCTCTAAGGACACACCGGAGGTTCCTGAGAGGAGAGTGACGGACCTCACAGGGATGGCCATCGTCATGGCAACAAGAATGCTCATAAAATTAATAATAATAGTTATAATGGCCCAGGTGACAACTCAGTGACCCCGGAGCTGGGCTTGGCTCTATCCTACAGGAGTTATACAGAACTCCCTGTGGAGAGCCCCCCACTACCCATGGANGCAACAAGAATGCTCATAAAATTAATAATAATAGTTATAATGGCCCAGGTGACAACTCAGTGACCCCGGAGCTGGGCTTGGCTCTATCCTACAGGAGTTATACAGAACTCCCTGTGGAGAGACCCCCACTACCCATGGAGCAGACAGAATCATCACCCACGATCAGGGCCTGGGGGTTGAGCACCCACGAGGCTCAGAGGTGCCAGGGGTGGGGTGGGGCAGGGTCAATCACAGGCATCTGACCTGGGGCCTGGATGGGTTCACTCAGTCCCTGCTCATGAGGTCCATCTCTGCCTCCAGATGTCCCTCAACACTGCTTTCCTGGGGACAGGAAAGGGAGGGGATTCATGCATGAGGCCTGGGACCCTATGTACAGAGGAGGAGGGCGTCCTTCCAGGATGCTGCTGGCTGCAGGCCAAGGCTGAATTCTGGTTCTGCCACCTCTTGGCTGGGTGACCTCAGGGACCCCAAATACAATGACAACATCTTGGCCTCCTGAGCCAAGTTCAGGGTTTTTCCCAAGGGACCAGGGTGTCCATAGGACGTCACTGCCTGTAACTCCTTTCCCATGTGTGGTATAGATTGCCAGGCTGCCCCTAGCCATGCTGGGCAAGCCTGGAGACTTGGTCCCCATGCCACAGCCCCCATCCCCATGTGTGGTGTCTTCAGTCCTGGGCTCAGTGCCCATGGCTTCTGTCCACACCTCAGTGGAGGTGTCCTCAGGAGGAGTCCAGATCCCCAGAGCCTGAACTCCAGGTGAGTCTTGTTTATGGAAGAGAGCTGGGGTAGTCAGGATCTGGTTAAAAACTGAGTCTGGTTTTTGGGAGGTCCTCTGGCAACTGTCCAGTTATATTAAGAATGGTTTTAAAAATTCAGTGGTTATAAGATTGAATCACAATTTTATGTATTTTTTTGGCTACACGGCCTGCGGGATCTTAATTCCCCTATCAGGGATTGAACTCTTGATGCTGGCAGTGAAAGGCAGAGACCTAGCCACTGGACCACCAGGGAATTCCCTAGATGAATTATTTTCAAAGAGATAATTAGTAGCCTGAACCATACTGTTACCTGAGTTTGCTTACCATTAATGATTAAAATGTTGATAAATTTACAAGGTGGGGAGAGTTTGAGTGTATATTTCTGGTCATCCAGGCCAGGACATTCTGAAGGTCCCCATTCAGCTAACTGTGAAACCGGCCTGCTGACACATCAGTCAACTGCTAACCTATCTGTCTTATTCGTGTCACCTACTTTTCCCTCCCATGGCTGCTGCCTGACTTTGCCTTTTAACAACCCCTGGAACAGATTCTGCTTTCCCAGAGATTCCTGGAACAACTCCTGTGATGTCACGCAGAGGGAGAGCTAAAATTCTGATGTGTGTAAGTTGCTTCTGTCGTGTCCAACTATTTGCAACCCCATGGACTGTAGCCTGCCAGTCTCCTCTGCCCATGGGATTCTCCAGGCAAGAATACTGAAATGAGTAGCCATTTCCTCAACCAGGGATCTTCCTGACCCAGGGATCAAACCCACGGGATTTTGATCAACCCTTCCTATATTGCAGGCAGATTCTTTACCATTTGAGCCATAACTGGGGAAACCTATAATTCCAATAAAGAACTGCAAATTAAATTCTAGAAAAATGAATGAACGTAAATAAGGAGGAAAAGAGAAATAATAAAGGGACATGAAATTAAAACCACAAACATCAAGCTATAGATTCAATTTCAAAGCCGTCAGTCATGAAACCAAGAGGGAGCAAATACTCCAAGCTCAAGACAGAAGTTGCCATCAGTTCAGTTCAGTCACTCGGTTGTGTCTGCTCTTTGAGATCCCATGGATTGTAGCATGCTAGGCTTCCCTGTCCATCACCAACTCCCAGAGATTGCTCAAACTCGTGTCCATCGAGTTGTTGATGCCATCTAACCATTTCATCCTCTGTTGTCCCTTTCTCCTGCCTTCAATCTTTCCCAGCAACAGGGTCTTTTCTAAAGAGTCAGTTCTTCGCATCAGGTGGCCAAAGTATTGGAGTTTCAGCATCAGTCCTTCCAATGAATATTCAGGACTGATTTCCTTTAGGATGGACTGGTTTGATCTCCTTGCAGTCCAAGGGACTCTCAAGAGTCTCCAATACTACAGTTCAAAAGCATCAATTCTTCAGTGTTCAGCTTTCTTCATGGTTCAGCTCTCACATTCATACATGACTACTGGAAAAACTATAGCTCTGACTAGATGGACCTTTGTCAGTAAAGTAATATCTCTGCTTTTTAATACACTGTCGAGGTTTGTCATGGCTTTTCTTCCAAGGAGCAAGCGCCTTTTAATTTTGTGGCAGCAGTCACCATCTGCAGTGATTTGCAAGCCCAAGAAAATAAAGTTTGTCACTGTTTTCATTGTTTCCCCATCTATTTGGCATGAGGTGATGGGACCGGATGTCATGATCTTCGTTTTTTGAATGTTGAGTTTTAAGCCAGTTTTTTCACTCTATTATTTTACTTTCACCAAGAAGCTCTTTATTTCCTCTTTGCTTTCTACCATACTGGTGGTATCATCTGCATATTTGAGGTTACTGATATTTCTCCCTGCAATCTTGATTCCAGCTTGTGCTTCATCCAGCCTGGCATGTCACATGATGTACTCTGCATATAAGTTAAATAAGCAGGGTGACAATATACAGCCTTGACGTACTCCTCTCCCGATTTGTAACTAGTCCATTGGTCCATGTATGGTTCTAACTGTTGCTTCTTGACCTGCATACAGATTTCTCAGAAGGCAGGTAAGCTGGTCTGATATTCCTATCTCTTTAAGAATTTTCTACAATTTGTTGTGATCCACACAGTCAAAGGCTTTAGTGTAGTCAATGAAGCAGAAGTAGACATTTTTCTGGAATTCTCTTGCTTTTTCTATAATCCAACAGATGTTGGCAATTTGATCTCTTATTCCTCTGCCTTTTATAAATCCAGCTTGAACGTCTGGAAGTTCTCGGTTCACGTACTATTGAAGTTGTCATAAAAGAGAAAAAATCAAGATCATTTCTAAAGCACACTATCCACAGGAGCTTCCCATTACAGACAGAGCTGGTGCAAAGTGTAGAGGGGAAGATGCACGCAGGCAGCAGTGAGTGTGCCTGGCAAGGGGCTGCTCCATCAGCATCGTAGAGCAGGGCTGTCCACGCCAAGAGCTGAAGCATCTATGTTCACAGCAACTACCTTCACAGCTGCCCCAAACTGGCTGCAGCCTTTCCACTGGTAAGAGGCAGAGCCCACATTAGACCCCAAATCCCAAACAGGGGGCATGACCAGTGGATTCACTGTGGGTAAAGTATGATGAAAAAAACAAAACAGAGATTGCCTCTGTTGGATGGACCCAGTGGGGAGGGGTGGCCCAGCAGAGAGCAGGAGAAAACTTTCTGGAAAACGACCAACCTCTAGACCAACCTCCAGGCTCCAATGCCTGATGATCCGAGGTGGAGCTGATATAACAATAATAGAAACAAAGTGCATGATCAGTGCAATGTACACTTTATCTCCATCCCTCCCCACTGGGGTGTCTGTAGCAAGGTTGTCTTCCAGGAAACTGGTCCCTGGTGCCGAAAAGGTTGGGGACCATGGTTTAGACCTTGACAGGACTTTGGGTTACTTGGGCATATACATTCTTCAGAGTTAAAAGGTATGCAGTTTTCTTTCTGTGAAAGCTTGCCTCAACATGTAAACAAACATGAGCTTTCTTTTGTGAGCTGCCTGCTGAAGAGTTTAGGGGGACGTACACTGATTTCACTGTGAAATCCATCAGAAGCAAGATGGGTGTACGGATGGAAACAGGATGGGGCTGAGGTGAAGCCAACTGGCAGCCTGTGAAGTGTGGGCTTTACATGGTTGTTACATGCAGGATTTTTGTGGTGGGTGCGCTTCTGTCAACTGTTGAGTTCACTCAGCTTTTCTGCAAGTGGGAAATACTTCATAAAGACTGGAGGGAAACCCTGGAATTGCTCCCCTAAGCAGCAGGTGCCGGGCATGTTCTCTTCTCTCTGTCTCCTGCTCACAGCCCCTGGCTGCCTGCCTGTCCCTCTGGCCTTCCCTCACTCCACCTGGCTGTCGGTCTCCTGGACCCACCTCAGCCTCCCCATACCTAGGGGGTCCCTGACCATTCGACCCCTCCAGTGCTGTGTTATCAGGGGCCACTGGTGGCCTCCCTGGACAAGGTTAGGTCTCCTCTGTCCACGGATCTAGACTCCCTCGCACGCTGGTCCCATACTTCCTGTTGTGTTTTGTAATTAATTGTGTTTTGTGTCTCCAGAGGCCTGGGGCCGAAAAGGGACGAAGCACTTTGTCCATGCCTGACACATAAAAGGTGTGCAACAATCAGTTTTGAATAAAACAAATGAAAATATCACCCTCTCTCTCTGTATCTCACTTCTACATGACCGGTGTTGGGGTATATAGGATCACGTTTTAATTTATTAAAACAGCAGGTATATCCCATCCGTGGGTCTCCCCACCCTGGACCCCCATACCTCACTTTATAAACTCAAGTCTCTGTCTATTCTTTCAGCCATTCAAGGTGTATTCCCTGGGCAGCCCCCTTCCTGCCTCAGCTTCCCTGGTGTAGACACTCCTCCTGCAGACAGAGCACGTTCAGAGAACATGGATTTAGTGAATAAATGTCACTCCTATATTTGTGGCTAATCATGCTAACCTAACAGCCTAGAGGGCTCCATCTTCTAAAGAAAATGAAGCCAGAGAACAGATAAAGAATTCCACCAAGTAGGGAATAACGCCAGTTTTCAATAAATTCCTTCTCTCCCATGCTTTGTTCCCCCAAATTGATGGCTTTGACTAGATGTCTCTTAGAAAAATTCTTAACTGCTATGTAATAAAATCTATTAGGGAATAATTCCAGTTCCCCCACATATAGATTTTTGTAGATACAGAATGTTTTAGGAGAATTATTCTCTCACACGTATTTTATTAAAAAGCCTAGCACTAACTATCCCTCTTCTTAAAGCAAAATTACTACCTGCAAGGGAGTAGCTGTTTTTGAAAGAAAGGAAGGGAAAAAAGCCCTTCCAACTGTGTCTTTCTGTATCTCATTATAAGTTGTTTGTTAAGTACTGAAAGGATAATGGGTAACAATGCATTTATTAAATGACAAAACTTCAAATATGAAGATTCATTTACGGTTCCTTTCATAGCAGTGTGTGATTTTCTAAGTCTATTCAAGGTTTATAGATTTTATGATTTGCACACAGAATGTGAAGGCAGAGAGGGAAATTTTGCTATCAAGTTTAGAAAAAATAGCAAAGATGAAGGCAGAATTGTACACAAAACTTCTCTAAACTTTCAGGATGAACAGAAGCTGTGATTTCTAAAATGACCAGAGTGTAGGGGCATGCGGCCCCTGGGACTCATGGGGACTCACACACGGTGTGCAAGGACCAGCCCAGACACTGCTCTTGTCAACCGGCTCCGGGATCGAGTTACCAGTAACGAGCTATAATCCAATGGCCATTTTCCTCCCTCACCACGTCTCGTCCAGGCAGTTTAGCTGTGAACTGTCTTGGCCACACATGCCTAGAGTCTCACGTCTGTCTCTGTTTTCTTGGCATTCCTGAGGTGTCATTGGTAAGTGAACCTACACCAGATGCATCTTGGACACTTAGAGGTCATGGAGAGTGAAGGGTGACACAAGTCGGGCCAGGAAGCGTCACTTGAGCGCAGGTTACACTGAGATCAGAGCCCACTCACCTGTGCAGGTGCGTGTGCTGGCTCAGCATCAACTCCCATGCAGGATGTGACAGGAAATGAAACACAGGCTAAGCTTAGGAGAATGAGCTATGGTGAATATTAAAGGAAAACCCCAGTAATCCTTGTTATTGTTCAGAACTGCTACAATTACAAAGAGACAGCATCTTTTAGCAGACAAATAGCACTTGGCTCTAACAGGAGGAATCAGGGAAGCCCTGATTCCTTACCTAGAGAGTAAAGAACCTGCCTGAAATGTAGGAGCCGCAGGAGTGAAGGGTGACATCCTGCATGGGAGTTGATGCTGAGCTAACACACACACCTGCACAGGTGAGTGGAATCTGATCTCAGTGTGACCTGGGCTAAGGTGATCCTTCCCTGCCTGACTTGCTGTCACCCTTCACACTCGAACCCAGGGTTCGATCCTGGGCTGGGAAGATCCCCTGGAGAAGGAAATGGCAACCCACTCCAGGATTCTTGCCTGGAGAATCTCATGGACAGAGGAGCCTGGTGAGCTGCAGTCCAAAGGATTGCAAAGAGTCAGACATGACTTAGTGACTAAACAACAAACCTAGAAGAAAAGAGGTCCTTGCTGGACTGTGTTGGCTGCGCCTGTTCACTGCCCAGGCCAACTAGATATCATGGTCTTAAGTGTCACCTGACTGCCTCCTCTCTCTACTACCTGCTATTTGGAAGCAGGAAAGAACGTGAGGCCTCCAGCCTGGGGCCAAAGTTAGGACTCCAAGGGGAGGGCAGGGAGCCCCATTTTCCCCTCCAGCTTCATGGTGATGAACTGCAAACCCAAATTCCCACTGGGCTCCTGTATCTCAGTAATGGCTAGAATCCTCGGTACACAAGCACCCCTCAGACCCAAACAGGGAGGTGGTCATGTGTGAGCATTCTTCATCTGGGGCAGCTCCACAGGGGGAGACTCCTTTGCTGCTGCTTTGGATAATAGTTAACATCACCCGAATCATGGATTATATTTTCTCTAACATGTATCCACCCATCCTTCCCTCCCCCATCAATTCAGCTCATTTTGGCTTACATCAAAGTAGCTACAGACTTCAGAGTGCTTTGTTCCTAAACATTTCACCATGCATGCTATTAATGAGAGTTCCATTTTTCATTTATGTTTCTTTTTCGATATGGAGTGAAATGTAAAAATCTTCGGTGTGACAACAGCAGACCCCTGTCCAGACAGTGAACATGCCCCAGAAGTCCCCTCACTGCCCACTCCAATTCCCATCACCAGCCAGGCAAACACCCTGATAATTTTTTCAAACCGTTCATTGGTTTGGCTTCTGGAATGTCACATAAATGGAAATGTACACTAAGTATGTCCTCTATCACGTGAGTTTCTTTCTACTCTGCATGCTTTTGAGATTCATCTGCTGCCTGTGTTAGCAGCTGGCTCCTTTCCATTGTTGAATAGAATTCCATGACATAGAGATACCTGTCTGGTGTTGGTCACCTGGGCTATGGGTTTGGCCTACTGTGAACCCTTTTATAAGCCTTTGGTCCTCTTAGATAACCCCTAGGAGAGAAAAACTGAGCCAAAGGGTGGTGTGTGTTTGATTTTAACAACATGACTATCGTCCATCAGGAACCTGTGGGTGAAACAGCAGTTCTCAAGTGGGGTCCATCATCAACACAGATTCCTGGCCCTCCACCCACTGACTCAGGAGCTCTCTGAGAGGGGCCCGAGGGAGCTGTAGGTTTCAGAAGTTTCTCCAAATAATTCTGATGAGGGGCCATGTTTGGAGACCACTGGCCATTCAGCTGGATTGGGTTCTGACTCTGAGACCAGCTGGATTGGGTTCCAAAAGCCAGTTGCTTAACCACCCTGCACTGGCAAGTACTTGAACCTATAAATTGAGAGTCACAGTACAGTAGTGACCACTTCCTAGGATTGCAGGGAACACAAAAACTCCATAAATGCCCAGCGCTTAGCATCTGACCACAAAGCACAGAACACACTGCTAGATTATCAGAACCAACTGATCTGTCCACACAGCCCTGGGCAAGGGTTCAGCTCAACTCCAGCTGTGACACTGGTCATGGGTGCTCAGCCCTTGGGGAATAGGGAGGAACATGTCAGAGTAGTTTCAAGCTCAATGCTACTTTGTCACAACTTTATCTGTGAACCAAGTCATCACTGCTGTGCCCAGGTCTCACCTGGGTTCTGTCTGCACTCCCAGGAGAAGCGGGGAGTTCCTTGGCATAATAGCTGTCAAGCAACTAGAGACCCACAAGGGACCAGAGAAGGATAAGAAACTGATGCCTGGAGCCAGTACAAAGATCTTCAGCAGGGAGACCAAGGGTGGATCTCAAGGTAGCACCTCAAAGCACCAAGTGATGAAACACCTTCCTTTCCCAAAATGATGGATGAATATAGAAAGGAAACTTGAGATGTATACAACAGCCAGACAAGCCAATATCCTGTCTTTGCATCTTTAAACAACATAAGCACTCTCGGGTCACACTGATCCCAAGACACACTCAAAAAGTGGGTGTGCACCTCTAAATTCTCACCATCTTGGAGAACACCCAAGGAGCAGAAGAGAGCCAGCAGGAGGGTGCTCTCTGATTTCTTTAAAAATTATTGTAGACGTTTTCAGCCTCACAAGTTGGGAAAGTGAAGGACAAGCTCCTCAAACATCAAGAGCCCAGGAGCCGGCTTCTCTTACTTTTGGTCTTTCCTCATTCAGCCAGCCCTCCCGCTACCAGTCAGGCTCCAGGACACTTTTTATGGAGGCTTGTACTTTCGAATTTATCCTACAATTTAAAATAAATTAGCCCAGTACACATTCTGCCGCCAGCATAATTCACGCCAACAGAAGCGATCTCAGGGCAATCACCCCTGCAGGATGTCTTTTAGCCAAATCCACTTAAAAGGATCATTCCAGGGGGATCCATGCAAACTTCAAGCATTTGTTTATAGAGGCACTCAACACATGAGTTAATTTGGAAGGTTCTTTAAAGAAATTAAAAATGGCTCTGTTCTATTAAAACACTCTGAGTTTTGGCGATGGCGGCTTGTTCACTCACTCCCTGCTCCTTGCAGGTCAGAAGGTGAACTACGGTGAAGGAAGCAGGTTTCGATCCATTTTTGAAAAACTCCGGTCATGAGTGCTAACACCAGGTGCATACTAGTGGTGAGTACTTCTGCAAACTGGAAGAAGTAAACCACATGGAATCTGCCAAATCACCATGTCCCCCCCTCCCCCACCACCCCCAGCACCACTGACCAGACCACTTCCTTCTGATCTGGGCTGTAAGAAGCAAACGTGGACGCACTGACGGTGGCCGAGGACATGGGCATCCCCGTGTCAGATGTGTATAAGAGACAGCTTTATAACAGATATTATCATTATGTTATTATTCGGTAGACTATAGGCATA
>SJYV01036757.1:803136-932307 GCA_006410875.1 Neotragus pygmaeus
TCATGTCTGACTCTTGTAACCCCATGGACTGTAGCCCAACAGGCTCCTCTGTCCATGGGGTTCTCCAGGCAAGAACACTGGAGTGGGGTGCCATGTCCTTCTTTTGTTTATAGGGCTGCGGCTGCTGCTAAGTCACTTCAGTCGTGTCCAACTCTGTGTGACCCCATAGACAGCAGCCCACCAGGCTTCTCCATCCCTGGGATTCTCCAGGCAAGAATACTGGAGTGGGTTGCCATTTCCTTCTCCAATGCATGAAAGTGAAAAGTGAAAGTGAAGTCGCAGGTGGACCTAAATCAAGACTCTGGATGAACTTATACACATTACTGTATATAAGATAGATAAACAAGGACCCACTGTAGGCACAGGGAACTCTACTCAATATTTTGCAGTAAACTAAATGAGAAAAGAATTTGAAAAAAAATAGATATATGTAAGGAGAAGGAAATGGCAACCCACTCCAGTGTCTTGTTTGGAGAATCTCATGAACAGAAGAGCCTGACAATTGCAAAGATTCAGACACGACTGAGCCATTAACACAGATACATGTATATGTATAACTGAATCACTTTGCCTTACACCTGAAACTAACACAACATTGTGAATCAACTAAAGTCCAACATACAAGAAAAAAGAAAAGAAAAAAAAAGGCAAGTTGAGACATGCTCTCTGGGTTGTCTCCCTAAAATCTTGCTCCCGTTTATGTCGTTGCTGTTCAGTCACTAAGTGTGTCCAACTCTTTGTGACCTCATAGGCTGTAGCACACCGGACTTCTCTGTCCTTCACTGTCTACTGGAGTTTGCTTAAATTCATATCCACTGAGTCAGTGATGCTATCTAATCATCTTATCTTATCCTCTGTCATCCCCTTCTCTTCCTGCCTTCAATCTTTCCCAGCATCAGGGTCTTTTTCGGCTCTTTGTATCAGGTGGCCAAAGTACTGGAGCTTCAGTGAAGTCAAGGGGTTGGCACATGACCGCCTTTGTCTGCAGTAGGTCAGTGATCATTAGAGTGCTGCATTCGACCTACCAGCTGCAATCTGACGTGCCTTCTCCACTGTGGGAACTGGAGGGTGGGTAGGGGGTCCCAGCAAGGACCCATCACAGCCTGGTGACCCATTCCAAACCTGGGCCGAGAGGCTGCTATGCAGATAAGCCTGTTTATAGCTCCAGGAAATATCTGCAGTGTATGAACTTGACAGCATGATATGAGGGAAAAGGAGAATGAAAGAACACAGAAGAATTAGACGTGTTGCTTTCAGCTGGGTTTCTTCAATGTGTTTCGTGGATTTTTCTGGTTCATAAAATTTCACAAATGAAAAGAATTGCCCATCATGCGGGCAAATACTTGGCATTCCTCTTTGGAAAGTGGCGCATCCTGGCTTTTTGTGCCTCAATCCCCAGAGAGGATTATTTAAGCATGTGAGCTGGTGCATCTGTGGTTTATAGGTCCAGGTATAGACAGAGGAAATTGTGCGGAGTTCCTGTGTTGATCCTCTCGATCGGAGAGAACACAGGGTCTCCACTCCTGTGAGTCCCAGGACTGACAGGGAAGAAATCCAGTGGCTGTTTCCAGTGACTGTGGCTGGTGGGCAGGGGAGATGTTGCTGAAACCTCCACTTGGCAGTTGGTAGGAGGAACAGGGTCCAGTTCTGGGCACTGAGGCAGGGACAGCTGCCTGGCCCCAGATGGGCAGTGGTATGCAGCCCATTCTAATTCATTCCACAGCCACCCTGCCCTTGGCTATACAGCCAGTGGTCTCCTTGAACATCGGCACAGAGCAACTTCACCGAGGCCCTGGACAACAAGCCCTATCGTGGGGAACTCGCACCTGCTCACACCTGGGCAGTGTGTAGTGGAAACCTATCCACTGATGTCGGCCCCCCCAGCTGTACATTCCCAGGACCCAACACAGTCCCCAGGCTCAGGCACATTTGCGGGTGGGATCCATAAATATGAAGAGTCTGGTGTGCTAGCCTTAGCCTCCATGCCATGGGATATTCTGGATGAGGCTGTGGGGCTGTGATCCACAGGAGCTATTCAAGACCCAGCCAGAGAGAGAGAGAGAGAGAGTGGGGAAAAAGTGAGAGTAAATGGGTAGGCTTCTCTGTCGCCTTGTAATTATGTTAGAGAAGTAAACTGAACACAGTCCCCAACAGGGAGATCTTCAGAAGCTCAAGGCTGCCAACCACATCCTGCATGAAACAGGGGTGCTGACTTCAATTGTGAAGAACCCAAATCCTTGGCCAAAATCATCAAAATGGAGTGTGGTGTGCCAACTCATTTCATGAAAGGAAACCAGCTACTGGAAAAGGATGAACTTATTTCTTAGCAGAGTCTGGTCTACCGTATTTATTTTTTCATGCCTAGTTCCTGGGTACTGCCCAAGAGTCTTTTCTTAACCCCAGGAGGAAGCACAGATGACTCTGTGCTCTGATCTGATCAGATCTGCTCTGAAAAGAGAAGAGATAAGACAAGTGCCAGGAGGCTTTGAGGGGCAGTGATTAGGAGCTGGCTGCATACCGCGAGGAAGAGAGCTTAGATCCTGGCTGTGCTGCTCTGCAAGTGACTTCACCTCTCTGTGCTCCCAGTGGGCTGCATCAGGATGCCCCTTTCCCAGGGTTGGTCTTCAGGTTTTCATGAGAATGGATGTGATACCTTTCCAGGGTGCCTGCCAGGGCAGGTGTGCCCAGCAGATACAGGTGACTAAAATTACTGAGGACAGACAATGGGCAAAGCCAGCCCAGGGTCTCAGGCTGCTTACTACCTGTTGGAGGTGACAAAAGGAACATAAGCTGGAGCATCCACGGTGGCAAGTTAGTGGAAGATGAGCAGGGCTGATGAGGAAGGGAGCAGAATGGACTATGATGGCAGGACTCCTCCACTGTGGAAGCTGTGAGCTGAGGGTCCAGAGGAGCAGAACTGCCCAGTAAGGTGGTCGTCAAAGGCTGTATAGAGGAGGTGGGAGCTGAGTGGGTCTAAAGAGTTAGTAGAACCTCAGGAAAGACAAGAGTGAACAGCTTGGAAATGGGAATACAAGGGTGAAGGAAGACATGGTGGCTGTGTTTTATTTGCAGGGAGGATGCAGTTGGGGTCTACTGTCTGGAGAGGCCACGCTGGACTGGCCAGCCCAGTGGGGTCATGAGGAGCACAGATGTGGAGGGTGTTGGCTGGCCATTCCCTGTAGTGTAACGTATCTCAACTGCTCTGTGAAGTTGAAACAGACCAGTTGTTTTCATAAACATCTCCTTATGAATAAAAGAAAGGCAAACCAGGGACAGATACACACAAATATTTCGAGAAGTGTCGGTATGAGTGCATTTCGGCGTCATTCTGCTGCCGGATCTCTGATAACACCTGGCATGCTCAGGGCCCTGCAGAAGCCTTCCTCTGTTAATCTGCATTTTTCAGCACAGGCGGCAGTGGCACAGAGAATCCAGCAACTGGAATAAGCAGGTGCGATGGGGCCAAAGGAAGCTGAATTCCAGAGCCTCCAAAGCAACGGGCTCAGTTCCTGAAAAATAAAGCCTCAGACCCCTGCTTGGGACCAGCCAGCTGGACCTCGAGAGGGAGATGGAAAAAGAGACGAGCAAGGAGACAGAGTCATGGATATGGATGGACCTGCAGAAGAATCACCTGAGAATACTGTATAACTAAAAATGCATGAGCACTTTACTGGATTTGAAAAGCATTTGCTGAAGTAGTTTGGTTTCTAGGGAGGGGAAAAAACATTTTAATGCTTTCTTTTACACATAGAAATGCACAGAGAGCTAGAATGAGAAACAAACTATGTCTTGTTTTAACTTACTATTGCATTTTTAGCATCAAATTAGCCCTCTAAGCTGTTGTTGATGCCGACAGCCAGCACATTTTAGCCTAGGCTGTGCTTCAGAAGGGAGGCTGCTTGACAGAACAGTGTGGTTTTTGCTTACTCAAGCTTTGCACACCCTGGAAGGACATGCCTACTGTATACACCTAGGACATCATTGTAATGCACCTGTGTGAGTGCCTGGACAGCAGAGGGATTTAAAGAGATGCACCTCCTTTAGATGTGTGAGGGCAGCAGAGCCACGAACTTGATGACTACTGCATGATCGGGCTGGAATCATGAGATTTTTACATGCACGGCACTTCATGGTTTCCGGAGCACTTTCACAGGAATGTATGGACTAAGGGTTCTCCACCCCAACCCCATTCCTCCACTCTGGGGCCACATCACTCTCTGATAGGGGGCATCCTGCCTCCATTGGCCACCCGACTCTGAGTCTAGTAGCAGCCTGCCACCCCACCCCAGCTGTAACAACCAAAACTGCCTCCTGACCTTGCCAAACATTCCCTGGGGGGCAAAACTCCGGTTGAGAATGGCATGAGGTTACTCATGATGCTCTGTGTCTAGGGGTAGAGATTTGGCATTGAGAGACTTGAGTTCTAGACCAAGGTGGTCACTGCCTTATACTGACCTCTGGCCAAGTTTCTCAGACTGTGTGCACTTGGGTTCATCCATTTGGGGAACTGACGGATAACTCAGAAAAAATCTGCCTCGGGAGTGGGATGAACTTAGCCCTGGGCTAAGTATTGCTCTAGTCCTGCCTCTTACAAAGGACCAAACTATTTCCAGATAAGTTACCTGTGCACCAGAACAAAGACTGAGATTACTAATAGATATACAGAAATGCCCACATCCACCAAAGCAAAACTCAAAATATCTGGCATCCAGTGAAAACACCAAACATACAGGGAAGCAGGAAACTATGACCCATAATAATAAGAAGAAGCAGTCAATAAAGAGGTCAGAATGAGAGCTGGTTGACAAGGACAGCAAAAAGTTATATCTCTATCCTGCATGTTCAAGTAGGTAGAGGAAAGCATAACCATGATAAGACACAAAAATGACCCCCATCAAACTTATACAGCTGAAAACTACAGCATTTGAGATGAAAAATGTATTTGATGGGATGCATAGATTGGACACCATGGAGAAATATTGAACCTGAAGATATACTAATAGAAAGCATCCAAAATGAAATACACAGAAAAATAGAATTAATAGGACAAAGAGTCAGTGAGCTATAGGACATCTCTGAGTGGCCTGATTGGCATGTAATTATACTCTCCAAAGGAGATAGTGCCAGAGGGACAAGAATATTTGAAGAAATAATGACTATGAGTTCCCAAATTTGATAAATACTATAAATAAAAAGCTTCAAGAAGCTCAATAAAAGAATCTCAAACAAAAGAAATATCAAGAAAACTAGGCCAAGGCAGCTTATGATCAAACTGTTTAGAACCACTGATAAAGAGAAAAATCTTAAAAGTATGTGAGGTGGGGGTTAGTGCATTATATCATTAGATTAGAACAAAGTTAAGAAGGATGGCAGACTTCTTGTCAGAAATGATGCAAGCCAGAAATCCTTGGGACAGTATTTTTCAAGTATTTAAAGACCCAAAAAAGTAAAAAACTTCCAACCTAGAATTCTACATCAAGCAAAAATGGCAAAATATAGACTTCCTTAGAATACAAATGNCCCACAACTCGCATCTGTAAACCGGGAGGATAGTCCTCACCGGGAGCCCAATCTTCCAGCATCTTGACCTTAGACTTCGCCCCCACACCTGTGTGAAACTGTCTGCAGCTTGAGCCCCCTAGTCTATCGTAGTTTGTTACCACAGCCTGGACACACTAAGATCCATATAAAATGACACGTTCTGTCGTCACGTTTGAGGCAGAGCAGAACCCCCACTGCTCCATTGTGTCCACAACTGTCCCCAAGCTGAGGGCCACTTGGGCACTAGTTCGGAGGATGAACCCCCAGCGCTGGCCTGGCTGGCTGGATTCTCCTGCCCTGGCACAGGCAATGGCTCCTAACATTTCTTCTCCCGCTCGACTGCTCTCCCGTGCACACCAGGCTTGTGGGAAGCAGTGGGCGTGGCATCTGGATATCTGGACCCAAATACTTGAGGAGATTCTTCTTTATTGCCTGGGGTGCCAGTTACAGCTCTCAATTTAGAGGCATATTTTTGTGCTCTGAGCAGTTCCGATCCCTGCCAGCAGACGGGAGGAAATGTCACTCCTTGTACGATTACAGACAGCATCAGCTCCCGTCTTACAGGAGTTATATTTACATCTCATAAGCGATGTTGGTGCTTTATTTTAAACAACTAAAGCTCTGTGTCTGGGGGTAGGACTGGGAGAAAGGAATTATTTCCCAGCCCATGACAACTCCTACAGAATTGAAAGGTTCTGCTTGAGAATACTCTCTCTTAAAGCTTTCACCCAGCAACAGGGTTGTAAACTGCTCCAGGAGGGGAGTTGCCCTCCCCTGGGAGAAAGCCTTGCAATCTTTTTTATGAGCAATGGGATGGAAGGAGGGAATGCTGCTCCTGGGAGGGTGTTCCTGCTGCAGAACTGAGTTCCCCTCACAGTTGCTGGATGAGTCATTCACTGGGTGTTAAGTACAGGGTAAGAGGGGGACCCGCTCAGGAAAGACTGATGACTAAAACAAAGGCATATGGGGTAACGTGCCAATCCATGCAAATCTCTTTCCATGTGCACGTGTACTTAGTCACTTGAGTTGTGCTCGACTCCTTGCACTCCTATGGACTGCAGCCTGCCATGTTCCTCTGTCCATGGGATTCTCCAGGCAAGGATACCAGAGTGGGTTGCTGTGCCCTCCTCCAGGAGATCTTCCTGACCCAGGGATCGAACTGCATTATAGGTGGATTCTTTACTGCTGAGCCACTGGGGAAGATCCTGCTCTCCTGCATTCCACCCCAAAGTCTTATATGGATTTTAAAAGACCAAGTGAGGGTCAGTCAATTTGGAAAAGTACTGAACATGAAATCCTGCTTTTTAAATTAACAGACTATTTTAAGAGAAGTTTTAGAGCAAAAGTGAGCAGTAGGTAGAGATTTCCCCTTATACGCCCTGCCCCCTCACATTCACAACCACCTCCATTACCCACATCCCGCACCAGATGGTGTGTTAGTTACAGCTGATGAACCTGTGTGGATATATCCTCATCAACCAAAGGCCAGTGCTTACATTTGAGTTTACTCCTGATGCTGTATATTCTGTGGGTTTGGATAAATGTACAGTGATGTGTATACACCATTATAGCATCACACAGAGTAGCTTCACTGCCCTAAAAATCCTCTATGTTCATCCCTCCCTCCTCCCACTTCCTGGCCACCCCTGATCTTTTTACCGACTCCATAGTTCTGCCTTTTCCAGAATGTCACATAGTTGGAATCGCACAGTCTGCAGCCTTTTCAGATTGGCCGTTTTCACTCACTAATGTGCATTTAAGATTCTTACATGTCTTTTCATGGCTGACAGCTCATGTGTCTTTATTGCTGAGCAATATTCCACTGTTCGGATGCACCACCTCTTGAACAACATCATGGCGCTTCCGAGTGTCAGCAATTATGAATAGTGATGCTATGAATGTCCACATGCAGGATTTTGTGTGGACATAAATTTCAACTCCTTTGAGTAAATGTGAAAGTACGTGATTGCTGGAAATTCTGCTTTTATCTAAGAAACTGCTTCCCAGGTGAAGAGCGTTGGATGTAACTGCCTACATTGCAGATTCATTCTTTCTGAGGCCAGTTGAACAATGAAACAGCACAGTCCAGTGCTGGCTGTCCAGTGGAATTTTCTTCGGTGATGGGACTGTTCTGTATCTGCCCTAATACAGTAGCCAGAAGTGGGAGCTCAGCACTTGACACATGGCTTGTGTGACCAAGAAAGTGTCTGCTCACTGTAGTGTACTCTAATTTCAGTGGCCGCATGTGGCTAGTGGCTCCAGTGTTGGGAGGGGAGGGTCTGTTGGCTGAGATCAGAGCAGGTGGGGTGGGGTGGAGGCTGTGCCCAGGTGTAAGGCCTGCTTCTCTCACCTCCCAGGCTCCCTGCTCTCTCCACTTTCCCCACCTTTGGAACCAGGTGGGTGGGAGGGACCTCTCCGCTCCCTGAAGCAGGTGCCTCATCACGTCTGTCTCCGAGGATGCTGTCCCCGAGGACGCTGTCCCCGAACCTCCCCTACCTAGCACCCACTCCAGTCCTTACTGTGTGGGTTCTCAAGCTTGGTTCTTGTAAACACCTGTTACTGGCACAGCTGTCCTGACCAGCATCTCAATCCCTCCTCTTCCTTGCAGCTTTGAGCACCTGCTTCCTGTCATGCTCCACTCTTAACCCCAGGGCACCCGGCTATGTTGACAAAATCTGTAAGAATTTTTGCAGATCTGGTGATAGGTGGACAGGGTGGGAAGCCCGTGTCTCACTGTCCATTTTCACATGTTTACATTTTGCATATATACATGTCATGTATTTGTTTAGAAAAAATAGATGCACACCTCTATGTTTGGAGCATATATTCAAAACACACACACACACACACAAACACTCACACTTTTAGATCGGCTGGACAGGCAGTGAATGTTTAGGAAATTTCCACTTTGACTTCCATCTTCCCAAGGACAGAAACCAGGGCTCAGACCTCCCTACTTAGCAGAATTTTTCCTGTTTCAAGGTTCAACACAAGACTGAATCTAACAAAACACTTGTTGAATAAGAACTCAAAGAAACAGCAACAAAATGTTAAAACTCAAGTCAAAATTATATCTAATGTGAAATTATGCAGTTGGTCTTTAAGTCTGAGTAATATTCCAGCAAAGAACAATTAACCAGAACCAAGCTGCCCTGAGTGTGTTTATATCACTGCTATGAGCTACAGCATAGTCCATCCACTAACACTAATTATTAGGGTTACTGTTTCCGGGATGACAACACCCAGATCCCTTTGGTTATTGAGGCTCATGCTTGCCCCTTGCCCAGCCTGAGTCCATGATCCTGACATCGCCTGAAATCCCATCTCTGGCTACAATACTCAAAGGCAGATACCGAAGCTACAGTGCTCAAGGAAGATTTCTTGCAAAATCAGGACACCTACGCCTTGCAAATTTATCTCACAAGCAGTGTTCATTTGTAATCTGTGATGAAACAGCAGCGTGCAGGCACACAGAGGCCCTGATGGAAGCAGCGAGGAGGTTTATCGGCAGGCGTGGAACTTAGTCGCAGCTTCTCAGAGTCCAGAGCTGTGGGTCGGGAGGGAGAGCGAGGGAGAGACAAGTCCTACAGGGACAGAGTGAGGGTGGGGTGGGGGGCAAGACTTCGAAGCTCCAATTCAGAACACCCGCATTTCTAGGCAGTTATTTTGGTGGAGCAGAATTGCAGGTCTGGATGTCTGAAGGAGGTTGGGACTGAAGGATGCTGGGGGTGGGGGTAGCGAGCATTTCTAAACCCCACCTCTGTGGTTCAGCTGAGTCTTCTCTCCAGGTATGAAGTCAGCAGACACAGTTACAGGTTCCCGAGTGCCTTTCGGTTCTGGGCTCAAAGTGATGGGGAAAAAGAAGTGGCCGCGTTGTATCTGACTTCACAGCACACACATCTCCTTTGTGCAGTGAATCCGAGGCTGGTTTATACACTGCGGGCTTCTCAGATAAAGCACATCATTAATTATGTGGGGGTTGCTATAACCAAACGGCATCACAAATCAGAAGTGAATAAGAAGACACTGCTTCTGCTGTATTTGCCTCGGGAATTTTAATCTATCCAGAGATGGTGGAAGTAAATTATATTTGGAAACAGGTTTCTAAATGGACAACGAAAAGCCCTAACTTTACAACCAGACCCTGCAGCTTGCACTACTGATAAAACATTCTGAAATGCTCGATAATGCTGTAAAATCTCACTGAGGCAGAAGCCTCAGACCGCTCTAGAGTACTTACTGGTAGCATCTGCCACAGCAGGAATTTTCTTAATAGAACATATAAAAATGCCCCAGGCAGGATCAAAATAAAGTTAAAAAAAAAAGGATATTTCCAGAAAAGAGAATGTTGAAAGCAATCATAATTATGTCTTAAAGAGAGGGTTTGATTGCTTCACCAAGTCACCCAGGGCACAGTGATTATAAAACTCATCTCTCCTCCAATCTCAGGTAAGAGAAGCCCTCTTAATAATCTAAAAAGTATTGCTGTATCTCTCCCAACTCTGTGAATCAATGCTATTTACAACCCGAGGGTACTGCATTTCTTTGGTATCAAGGAACACTAATAATAATGTACTGTTCCATTACAAAAGAACATCTCACTGAATGGATGTTTTCTGAAGACCCAGGAAGCAGAGGAAGTTTAAAACTCATCCTGTATGACCCTCAGCAAAACAGCCTGGATCTTTACAGAGAACCAGAGTGGTCCAATACTCTGTGCTGCTTGTTACAACAGAGCCCAGAAGAAGAGCCATACAAACGTGAACTGGTGTGTAGCAAAAGAAGTGAGGAAAAACCCCACCAGTACATAGTTACACGTTCAAAGCTGATCTCCAAAGTCACGATTGTCTTTTCCTGCTGTGGATGTAAAAAGAGGTCGGTGTGTGTGTGGGTGTGTGGGTGCGTGTGCACGCACGCGTGCTTGTGTGCCTGTGTTAGTTATTCCGTGCTCACTGCCTTATTAAAGGTGTTTTAACAAAATCATACAGACTCGGTGGACTTTACTCCCACAATGTATTTTATTACAAGGGCACAGAACCGAGAACTATAAGCAATCTGCTAAATGAACCAGAAATTCAACTTTTTGCTTATGAGTTAAGTTATGGTGCCTATTGGTTAAAATGTGAGCTCCGAAAGTAGGTTATGTCTAGAAACAAAGCCTTAGGTTGGAGAAAATAACACTCTGGCTGAGATAAGGCAGGAGACCCATGGCTCATCACAAGAGGGGCCCACAAGCTCTCTGGACACAGCCGTCACGGGTGGGGTGTAGCCAGCTGTGTGTAGCAAACTTCTACAGACACGATGGAGCCCTTTGATAAATATCTAGAAAATGTGTACACCTGTTGCGAATCACAACCACTGTTAAAAATTTAAGTGTACAGGGCTTCTCCAGTGGATCAATGGTTAAGAAATCTGCCTGCCAACGTAGGGAACATGAGTTCAGTGCCTGGTCGGGGAAGACTCCACCTGCCGAGGGGCAGCTGGGGCTGCTCACAGCCTGGGGAGCCTGTGAGCCACAACTACTGAGGCCTGCACACTCTAGAGCCTTTGCTCTGCAACGAGAAGGCATTGCAGAGAAGACTCCACACCTCATCTAGAGAGTAACCCCTGCTCACCACAACTAGAGAAAGCCTGCATGTAGCAATGAAGACCCAGCTTAGTATCCTCCGCATATTAAAGTGTATAAACTCACTATGTGAAAAAGAACGTTAGTCACACAGTTGTGTCCAACTCTTTGTGATCCCATGAATTGTAACCTTCCCAACTCCTCTGTTCATGGAATTCTTCAGGGAAGGGAGTACTGGAGTGGACTGCCATTTCCTCCTTCAGGGTAAGGCTACCCACTCCAGTACTCCCCTGCCTGGAGAATTCACAATACATTATATTAAAAACAGCAGTAATGAATACTCAAAATTTCTTTTTAATAACTTCACTATTTTCTACTAATATCTATCCTACTGAGGTTATTTCAGTTTATGTTACCTAAAGGTAGAAATATCATATGATGATGTGCTATTTTCATCTCTTTGCAATTATACCTCAACAATGTCATGTTGTAGATTGAAACAGACTACAGAATGACACCCTGGTAACCAGAAAATTCTGTCTACTCTTACCTCTCCAGTCCTCAGAGACGAGGATGTCGTTAACCATTTACCAGAACATTGCAGGTACAGCCTATCAATTTCACATCATACTTTTTAACTGGAAAAGAATTAAGTAAAAGCAAAGCTTCCATGCAATCTAATTTTGTAGGGGACTTGCCAAGTCTCTTTTCTTGCAAAAGGGAAATAGATGATTCATACTTGAACACAAAGCAAACATTATTCAATTCTGCTTACCGAGAAAATATCAGCCAACGGTATTGTTTGCTAAAGAAATTCATCAGTCAATGTTGTAGACTTAACAGAACAAACCATAACAGGCTCCACGAATAATGGTGGCTTCCTGGGAAGTGGAAGAGTCAGGACTACAAAAGTATTCAAAAAATTCCAACGGGTAAGCTGTGTAAGAAGGGCTTCCCTGGTGGCTCAGGCAGAGACCCAGGTTCAATCCCTGGGTTGGAAAGATCTGGAGAAGGGAATGGCAATCCACTCCAGTATTCTTGCCTGGAGAATTCCACGGACAGAAGAGCCTGCCGGGCTACAGTGCATGGGGTCACAAAGAGTCAGACATGACTGAGTGACAAACACTTTCACTTTCAAGAAGGCAATAACTTTACACAGGGAGTGGTCTGGACTCAGACTCTCTAAGCCCTTGGGACATCCTCCCTGATAGGAGTCTTTCTTTGCATGGGGGCCTTGGACCAGCCAGAGCGTTACAATGCGAGTAGGGTGGGGGCTTTGGGTCACTGCCGGGGGTGCTGGAGATGAGGTCAGCCACTGGGCAGTCATGTGATGGAGCTGGCCAAGATTCTGGACTCCAAGTGAGCTTCCCCGGTTGGCACTATTCCACGTACCACTCAGTGATGCTGGGAGAACAGCCCTGCTCTGTCTCCCCGGAGAAACCATGCACTCAGTACCCTCCCAGAATCTGCCATGAGTCTCTGCTCCGGACTGATTTTAACCTGTCCTTTTGAGGTTGGAAACTGTAACCATGAGCATGACAGTGAGTCCTGTGTGTCCCGAGGTTAGTCCCAGGGGCTCCCAGACTCTGCACTTGGTGTCCAAAGTGAGGGTGGTCCGGGAATCTGTCCCCTCTAACCTCCCAGCTGGCCACCTTCACAAAGACCAACAGGACTGACAAGGTGAGCATGGCTCGGGGAGAGAGATAGACTCCACTAATCCTGCTCTCAGTAGGGTGGCAGGGTGTAGAATGTGTCTCTGAGAGTCAAACACTGAGGTCCGGGGAAACCTTTCTCACCCCAGTCTTTTCATACTCAGGATGATGTTTCAGATAATTGACCACAGAGCTCCTCAATGAATGGAAAGTGTTAAGACTCAAGAGCTCAGAAAGAAAACTTTCAAAAAGAACTAGTTGAATTGGAAACCTGGTACTTCATATTTAACACATGGTAGCTGAGTGAGTTAAAATATGTAAGACTTCCTTTGTTGGTTTTTATTGGTTTGATTCAGGCTCAATTTAGGTGAACTGGTTGTGATTTTGAGAGTCTGTAATAAGGAGAATGTGACCCCTTCCCCGAGGCGAGTTTCCTCACGCACAAACCAGAGAGGGGTCCAATTTCTCCAATGGTTATTTATAAGGAAATAATGCTGTGACGGTGTATCGAAGAACCTGGCACAGAGCAAACACTCACACACGTCAAATACTATCATCATCACTGAGAATATCATTGCTTTGGTGGAAAACATGGACAGAGACAGGAATTTCAAACCTGAATGAATGTTTTCAACATCTATTAAGAAACAACAGTTTGACTGGTCAGCTTTCTGAGCCCTGCCTCTCAAATGGGATTAATTCTCAGTTCATTGTGAAGAACTGAGGAGAGATCAAACCAGTCAATCTTTAAGGAAATAAACCCTGAATATTGACTGGAAGGACTGAGGCTGAAGCTGCAACTCCAGTACTTTGGCCACCTGATGCAAAGAGCCGACTCACCGGAAAAGACTGATGCTGGGAAAGATTGAAGGCAGAAGGAGAAGCAGTGGTTAGATGGTACTGCCGACTCAATGGACATGAAGTTGAGCAAACTTAGGGAGATAGTGAAAGACAGGGAAGGCTGGCAAGCTACAGTTCATGGGGCTGCAAAAAGATGGATGCAACTTGGCAACTGAAAAACAGCAACATTGTCACTGTAAGCAGGATGCTGCAACCTGTAATTTATGAAAAGCCTTTTCTGGTCCTGGATGGTGGTTCTGACATGGTACTGAGTCATCTGCTGTGCTTTTCTTCTCTTGGTTATGAGATATACTTTGTGTTTGCTCTCTTATGACAACTGTGCTGTAGCCTCTCCCTATTTAGTCATAGTTTAGAGGAAAAAAAAAAAATCATGGGAAGGAAATGTCACTGAATAGGACTGCAGCAAAATCAACTATTTTGGTAAAGATAATCCAGCTGTGTTCACATATTGTCAGACATCTGGAGAGAAGCTTAAAAAAAATCATTCGAGTCAAACTGTCGGATGTCTGGGCCTGCATGAATGCAAACGCTGCTTGCTTCTTTGCAAATCTCAGACTAAATGTTTAAATTTTCAGCCTGATGTTGTGGAGGTATGGGGGTAGCTATAGAGAGAAATAAATGAAAACTCGCATCTCCTTTGGTGGACAGGAGCATGTTACATGCTGAGCTAAATGAGCATTAGCTAAATGTGATGCAATTTCACAATTAAAGACTGTCCCAGGGGTTGGTTCCATCCTATATTCTCATCATTCCAAACAAGACGCTTCCTCCACCTCTGAACTCATGTAGGCAAAGTCATTTGGAAACCGGAGACCAGAGGGAAGTCAACATTTGTCCGAAAAAGTAAAGGAGAGGAAAAAGGCTGTGTTTTCTACCCTATAAAGGAACACGCTAGACTTGAGAGCCTGTCATTCTGGTTTATGGTCTCTAACAATGTGATCTGCTCTCAAGTGAAAATCAAGTTAAAATGTTCAAGGATTGACAGAAACAAAAACCAGGAGATAAATATTCAAAATCAAAGTAAAGCCGTTGAACTTCACACTGCCAACAGTTCAGAGGAATGCTCACTGAGATGCCGTTCTTCAGATGCACCCAGTAGCTGTGTCAAGTCAACACGTGTGGACCGTTTACAGAGAGGCGCCCATGCCACCCAGTGTGGTGACGGAGCCTCCCTCCCCAAGTGTAGTTATCTTTAAGACAACGAAAGGATAACTTTATTATAATGAGTACATTTTGCTATGAAATATTGAGCATGTTTGTATGGAGGGAATATAGCAGAGGTTTATAAAAAGATAACCAGGTTTGATTCCCACTTGCCCCTCACCACTGTCACACCTCCCTGGAAAGTTTTCTGTTTAAATGCATAATTTCAACAGAAATTCTATTCTTCCTGAATGCTCTGATAAAAATTGGAAAGCCGCAGGTTAGCTAGTCTCATAGAATCAAAACACAGACTCTCCAACAAACCCCTTCCTTGTTCCCAGAGGGATGGAAAAACACACAATTCGCTACCCCTTCCAGCTTTCTCTCTGTCTGATCAAAGTCCCTGCTGACGGTCACCTGGGATGTTCAAACACAGCCTCTAAATGTGTAGGCATATGAAACTTGCACACACATTTGAAGGTCTCTGCACACACGCAGGACTTGCTTAATAAAGGATCCAAATTCAACATTTTCAGACTCTTAGCTTATTAAACAGGGAAAATGTAAAATGCATGACCTGGATAAAAGAGCCATTCTCCTTACTGGGCTTCTTTGTTCTCAGTGAAAATTAGTTTGGTAACAGCTCCGAGACCACAGCTGGTGGTGAGACCCACCTCTCCACCATTGGTGGATACTGGCAAGAGGGTCCTCTCTGCTTGGGAGGGGGCCTGGGCTCAGGGAGCGGGAAGACTGAACTGCTTCTCCTCCAGGGAACAGTGGATACATCAAGTTAGTTAGTGGACTGTTAATAAAGCTGGATCCCCAAGACCTCGTGGTCCAGCTGGTGGCTCTAACCTCAATGCCGAGATCCAGGGAAGCTGTTGGTATTCACATTTGCCCACATCAATTAACCTTCTCGAGTGTTACTCCCTACTCAGGGACAAAATGCTATGTGCACAGGCAAAATGAGGGCTTGGCCAGGTCCTCAGTGGTGATAAAAACCCAGCATATTCTGATCAACAGCCCACCTCTGGATGGTCGTTTCTTAACTGAATTATAAGGAGGCATTAACCTCTCTTCTCCTCTGAGCTGAAAATGGCCAGGAACATGCTCCAAAAACTCACTCTTTACATTCAATCTGGACTCCATGTGGAGGGTAGAGAGATCACCTCCTGAATATCTCACCTGGAAACTAACCTATTGGGCCTTAGAAAACATCATATTCTGCTCAGCCATCTGACTGCAGCAGGGCTTCCCCCATCCACCGGGCACTTTTTCCCCAATACCAATCAGGGCCCCCACATGCCAAGTTTCCCAGAAACTAACAGCCCCTTAACTCAGTTATCTTAACCATAAGCTCTTGGGCATAGTGATAGGATAGAAAATTAATTGTTCAGGGGAGGGTCACTGCCATGGGCTTATAGTGAGAAAGGCTCAAGTTCAAATCTTCGAATTGTCCTTTCCCCTTTGACCAAGATTGCTGCAATGTTCCCCTCAAATGGACCAAACTCTAGGCAAATTTCTTTCTGACTATGGGCTCCCGATCTCTGTTTCCTTAGAGCATCTACTTAGAAACCTTGTTACTATAAACGCGTCCTCTGTCCCTTTGACAGAACAGGAATAACTTTACCAAGGACCTGAAATGAGTCACTGAAGGAGACTGGTCGGCTTGGTCTCTGTGGGCAGAAGGCACCTAGCTCTCACGGGGACAGTCAGCACAGCCCGGTGGTCTCCTCACATGCCCACTCAGCCCCAGAGCTCTCCAGGACCGTGCCACCGCCCCTGCTGTTGCTCCAGCAGAGTCAAATTCCGACCTCTCTCCTCCTTTACAAGAGACTCGAATAAAGTCTCCCTTGCCTGTTTCGCTGCCTGTGCCTCAGATAGGACCGGACTCATTACTGGACCCGAGTNGTGGTCTCCTCACATGCCCACTCAGCCCCAGAGCTCTCCAGGACCCTGCCACCACCCCCGCTGTTCCGCTGCTGCTCCAGCAGAGTCAAATTCCGACCTCTCTCCTCCTTCACAAGAGACTCGAATAAAGTCTCCCTTGCCTGTTTCGCTCGCCTGGGGCAATGTTCTCTTCTGGTTCTGGTGCTGTGCCTCAGACAGGACCGGACTCATTACTGGACCCGAGTTCTCTCACCCAGGACCTGGGGCTGCATCCCTGAAGCCTCTGTTTGCCCTCCTGACTGAGCGCAATCCACTGATGGTTCCGGATCCTGGTCCAGTGACCCGGATGGAAGTCCGTTTGAGGCATGGGCAGGACAGTTTTGATTCTCAGGATTCTGAGCTAGCTCCTGGGATGGGTTAGAGTCTCGGGTGTATCTGCTTGAGAAGAACCACTGGTTTAGAAATGAGAGATGCTCACTGAGCTCTCACAGGGCTGAACTTTGGTGCTTGGTGCTTTTGTTGTTGTTTTTGTTCAGTCCCCAAGTTGCGTCCAACGTTTTGCCCCTCCATGGACTGGGATTTAGCAGATGCTGTTCCAGGCAGACAGCATTCAGCTTGTCTTCACTGCTGTTACTCTGGTGCCCCACAGGGACTCTGACGCCCTTCTGACAGCCTCCTCTGCAGACTGTGTCATTTCGATGGTACCAGATGCCCACTTCCCTCCTCTTTGGCATGGTTCTGCTGAGACTGATCTGACGTCAATAGAGAAAGGGCAGGGAGACAGCAAAGGACAGATTGGTTCTACTCCAGGTTTGTGGAAGGTCAGTATCACAAGCCGGGGGCCTGCTGGGTGGGGCATTCTCTGCAGGAAAACCATCACAGGACTCGGGCTGGTGGGGTAAGGGAGGGAGAGATGGATGGGTCCCTGATGCGCCCAGATGTGCTGCCAGATGATGTGGAGAGAGGACTGAGCGGGGTGCCCGGAGCCCTGGGCTCAGAAGGGAGAAGGTAGGGCAGACTCTCGGAACAAATGTGCTCGGCCACCTGGCAGGACTCCTATGGTTACAGTAGTAGTAGTTTAATTGCTACATCCCGTCCGGCTCTTTTCAACCCCATGGACTGTAGCCCGCCAGGCTCCTCTGTCTATGGGATTTCCCAGATAAGAATACTGGAGTGGGTTGCCATTCTCTTCTCCAGGGGATCTTCCTGGCCCAGGGATCGAATCTGGGTTTCCTGCATTGGCAGGTGGGTTCTTTACTGACTGAGGCAACAGCCTGATATTATGGCTACTTAAAGTAATCTCATTACTTTCAGAATACAGATTCAGAAAAAGATTAGAGAATCCTTAGAATGAGGACTGTTGGGTCCTCTGATTTAACAAACAGGTAAGAATAAATTATTTTTCGGAATCTCAACTTTTGGTATACATGTGTCTCTATCACCTTTGAAGATCATTCCTTCCCCTTTGAGAACTCCAAGGAAATCCCAGCCATGCATGTGCCTGGGCAGGACCTTCGTGTGTTACTTTGAAGGACTCAGAGTGGTGTCTGAATCACTGAGCTCTCAGGGCATGTCTGTCTTTATGAGGCCTCGGTGGAAATGAAAGCAGAATTTCAACCGAAAGTTCTAATCTGTAACGAGATTTCAGGAAGGCTGATGGAAGAGAGCATTCATCAGCTGGCCTTCCAAAGCCGCAGCACTCCTAGGTTAGTTTCAGATTTATTCACTAATCCGGCTAACACCTATTCCTTGACAATTTTCTCATCAAAAAGACTCACTGTCACTCAATAATTTCAAGCATGTGTGAGTGCCACTCTGGAGCCCGAACCCGGAGTATGAACAGTGGCAATCCTTTTGTCAACTCAATTTTTAATGGCGTCTTAATTTTTCATGGACTTTGCCACCGGGTTTTGCCTTGACTCCTTGGCCCTGGGAGCTCACACAGCCTTCTAGCACTCTGGGCAGCAAAGTGCTGAGTGATCCCTCTCTCTTCGCTCGCTAGTCAAGTGTAAAGAGCATTTGAGCTCGTTCCATCAGATTCCTCTGCAAACAGCATGCGTCTCTGGCGGGGACGATTCCAGGTCAGCGCACAGGTTAAGTGAACAACCTCACAAATGCAGAAATGACACAGGAGGACAAGACACTGATTCCAGAGGGTGGCAGTTTATGGGGGGAGGTAATCAAGCGCCCACCCCTGCATCACCTTTCCCCACCCGGGGCTTCTGCCTCTCCCAGGCATCCATCTGGATCAGCCCTGGGAGCATCACGTCCCCTTTGCCTGGAGCCCGTGGCTCCTAAGAGGACCATTTGGGAAGACACCTTCTCACCGGGCCTTCAGTCTCCTTTCAGAGGAAAGAAAGTCAATTCTAATTTCCTATAGAGACATTCTACGGAGGCTCCGTCCCAGTGCTGGCATGTCAAGTTCTGGCAGTCAATATGTTATTTTTCAATGAACTAATGTAGTTCATTAACCCTGCACAACTGACAATTAAGAGAGAGTGCTGGAAAGCTTTGCTTTTCTTCATACCCTTTTCAATTGCAAGAAAAGTGGGGGGGGGGGCAGTGGTGGGGGGCTGTATGCAAGGCTGTCTTCCTTCCTGATTCAGAATTCCAGACCAAGGGAATTTGTATTTGTTAATCCAATTTGCTTCTGAAATTGCCAATATTTTAAAAAGACATTTTGCATAAAATTGGAAGGGTGGGGTGGGTGGTACAACACTCATTTTTTTTTTTTAAAGTTTGAATTTAGAAGCGTGTGTCTACAAATACAGCCCAGTTCTGTGTTAGAGACAGGGTCCTCAGTGAATTCGCACAGGGAATGTCTCTGGGAACAGGCGCAAACAGACTGGAGCAGGATGCTTCCTGTCAGGGTATCAGTGGAAGGGGTTCCCCCAATGGTCCATCGTCCCCAGCCCCTGAGGTCTGCTGTCTCCTTGCAGCCAAGTTCAGCACTCATTGCCCCCTCGCCCATGGCCAGACCTCTCTCTCCCGGAGAGCCAGCTCGGCTTCTTCTCAGGGGTCCCTGGGGCCCCCATGCAACCTGTGTCTTTCCTACACGGCCACCTCCCAGCCTGTGCCTGGGGACACCTCCGTTTACACGGATACCGGCTGTCTGGCCTCTAGAATCCCAGCAGGCTCTGTCCCCACATACAGACCAGATTGCTCCCAAGGCAGGTGAGTCTAGGGATTTGGGGCCCCATACTGCATCCCTTCAAGGTAAAACTGGGACTCAGATACCCTGGCCATTCCAACAAGGCCAGGCTTGTCACCATTATGATCACCATTCTTGTCATCATCACCATCATCAGCAACAGTCAGAGGTCCTTCAAGGGGAGGAGTGCAGATCACTGAGGGGCACACAGGGCCAGCTGACCCTGACGCAGCTTCTTCCATCGCTGTCACCATCATCAGCACCACCATCCTCATCAGCACCACATCCTCATCACCACCACATCCTCATCATCGCCACCATGACTGCTGCCTCCGCCCTCACGTCACTGCTGCCGCCATTGTCACCACCCCCACCATCCCCACCACCGTCATCGTCACATCACTGCCGTCACCAAATTTTCTCGTGGTGGCTCTGTCTCTGCTGCTGTCTCTGGCTTTCTCCACATTGGTTGTTACCTTAACAGAGCTCCTTTGAATTCGCGTAACCAAGCCGCCCCTCCCTCCAGAGCCAGCGCTGCAGACGTGAAGCTCTGATGAGCAAAGGGGATGCTGTCCGTCTCCAAGGCACTCGGAGAAGCTGGTCTGCAGCGGCCATGGCTGCAGAGTCTGTAAAGACTAACTGTTTCTCGACGAGCAGCATGGTGACTGCAACAAGGGAGGCCAGTCCACGAACTCCATGTAGGTACCGATTGCTTTCAGATGACTGTTTCGGCAGAGACTGTAAACATTTGTTTGCCCTCTTTTAAAGAAAATTCACGCTCTGAAAGAGGAACTCTGGTACAAAGAGCCTCTTGCCAGTCAGTAATTTTCTGACAAATTAAAACACCGATTTTCCTTTGTGCGGAGAGTTTCCATTTATTACCCTATTGTGAATCCAGGCTTCTCCTTCTCTGGGTGTTAACTTGCTCACCCTTAGGAGAAGTTTTCCTATTATTCTCGGAAGTGTCGCTTCATTTAAGTGTGTCTTCACATTAGTATATATAATCACACTAATGGTACATGCAACACACAGGGCACACTTCCCGCGCTGAGGACACCTGGAGAAAGTTCCTCAGAGACCTCATATCGGGAGCTGCCTCCCCCAGAATCTTGTCTTCTGTAGATGCACAAGCTCTTTGTGCATCCATTTTGCTTGAGGCTGTCTTTAGTATTCCAAAGTCCATTAATTTACATTATGGTGACTTAAAAAAAATAATGTAGCTGAGCACCTTCAGCAGAGTTTCTCAGCTGAGCACTCTTGACCATCTGGCTGGGCCATTCTTGTTGTGGGGGCTGCCTTGCGCTCCTAGGAAATTTACCAGTATCCACGGTCTCTACCCACCTGATGCCAGTAGCACACTTCCCCAAGGTGACAACCAAGAATGTTCTCAGGGATTGCTAAACAATCCCTGGTTGAGGTGGGGGGTGGGTAGGGGGGTGTAACATCAGCTCTTGAGAACCCGACCTACAGTAAAACGTCACATTCATATATAACTCAGTGATTTTACAACAGCCAAATGATGATTTTCACCCACACATCATCAACACATTCTACTTGGAAGTGGGAAGGTCCATCCATCCTTAAAGTTCAGAGGTGGTGAAGTCAACACATACGTTGGGCAGCTGGTTCCTGAGGGTTTTCCAGGTAAGGGATGTTAAAGCCATCCAACTATCCATTTATCCATCCATCCATCCATCCCTATCTCTCCATTCATCCACCCATCCTTTATCCATTCATCCAATCATCAAGCCATCCATGCATTTATCACTCATCCATCCATCTTTCACCCATTCGCCCATCATCCATTCATCAGTTCATTTATCCCTCATCCATCCATTATTCATCAATCACCTGTTCATCTATCCATTCATCCCTCATCCTATCCATCCTTCATCCACACATGTCTGTTTGGCTACTTCACACCTGCCAGGGCTCATGCTTCAGATGAAATTCAGGACTAAATACAGCTCTTGAGGAAGTAACTCACAGTTGAGCGCAGTGGCTATCTGAGAGGCGGTGCCATCCCAAAGAACAGGCTTGGAAATATAGGGGCATACTCTGGCTGTCCCACGTCTGCTTGCCCTGAGCCGTTTGTGGGCAAGGCCTTGGATGTCAAGGTGTGTTCTGCAAGCCTGGGAAGTTCTGTTTGTGTTTAGTGGTATGGCCCACAGTCACATCCTACACGTCTAGAATTATTTGAGACTAGAGTTTAATTTTACGTGTAAGCATCCCTGGTTTGGCAGGGTTTTAAACTACACTGAATTTTTCAGGAGTGAAATTGCCACAGAAATAGAAGGAAGGCTGTCCTTTGGGTTGTCATAACTTTCCAAGAGTTCGTCACCATCAGAAAATCAACGTGGAGCTGAGGCCCTTGTGTCAACCATCAAACATGCCCGTGTCCAGAAACACTGGCCCTTGTCACCCTCTCAGGGGCTCTACAAACAAGTCACAGGCCCCTCGCCTCACCTTCTCTACCTCCTGAGGGTCTGATGCAGAGTTGTCGTTGACTGGACGCTCCTTTACAATGTTTGAGTGGATGCAACATTAGAGAGAGTCACATAGCCCTGGGGCTGGAAGCTTCCACCAGGTGGAGAGGAAAGGAAGCCCTGTAGGTGCCTGGTGGGCAGAGGGTGGAGGCTGTACTAGGAGCCCAAGGAAGGGTGAGGCCCAGCTTCTCTCAGGGAAAAGACTTCCTTGCCGTACGCAGAGAGCTTATTTGGGGGAAAATGATGAAAAATCTGCAGTGTATATTCTGAGCCCATCACCAATCTGCCTTTTCCAATTATGCAAAATAAATGTCCCTGAATATGGTCACTGCTGAGACCGCTGCCTCCAGCGCTAAATGCTGGCCTGGCCTCTTGGGGCCCCACCTTCTGCTTCCACCACCTTGGGGTGTCAGGACCACCCTGGCTCAAGGATCTTTTTGTAGTGAGCGGGGGCAGGGTGTGCCGCAGCCAGGGTCCATCCCAGAACTCTTTCTTACAACCACGTGAGGGCTGGATGACACCTAAATTAGAGAGGCCTGGAGGGAGGTTGTGGCTGATCTGGTAGGTGATTTTGAATTAATGTGTGATGCTCTGGGGAGGGCAGGGTCTCCAGGGGATAAGTGGATGATTCTGAATCAATGTGTGATGCCCTGGTGAAGGCAGGGTCGTCAGGCGGCAGATGAAGAAGACGGTGCAGCTGAAGCCCTGAACATAGACGAGCCACAGGCCAGGCCTGCAGAGGGGGTCCTCACCTGAAGATGGATCCTTCCCTGCAAAGTCCCCAGCAGGGGTGGAAACCAGGTGCCTGGCCGGTTAGCCCCTGGCTGTAACCACAAGCAGGGTCATTCCCATGAGAGTTGTAGGACCATAGGCAGGCCACTTGAATGGACTTTTCTATGTTTCAGACTGCATCCCACAGTCCCATTAAGGGAGACAGATAAATTGCTTGGCTTTTAAATAATAGAAACAAACCTACAGTCCGCACACTCTTCCTCCATGGTGCCAGGTGCTTCCCTGGACCTGGCCCCACATGGGCACCCCATGAAGCCAGGGCTATTAGCATCCTCCTCAGATTGAGATGGATACTGAACAAGGGTGGATCCAGCTACTCGCCCAGGACCTCACAGCAAGCAGGATGGGAGGGGCATGAACACAGACACCACAGGCTGCCACCCTGTCTGGCTCTCTCCCCTCCCACCCTGCCCCTCCAAAGTGAAAGCTGAGTTGCCTCGCTGTGAACCTGGCTCTCCAACCCCCACTAATGGCATGATCCCACCCCTGAAAGATGAATGCTTCAACCTGACAATTTCGAGAACTATAAATTGTTCGTGTTCCTAGATATCAAATGATGACATTAAAATTACTTAATTTAATATCTTCAATATACTCTTCCATTGCTTTTTACCCCCCTCTTCCTTTCAAAAGTCTTACAGCTTGTTATAAACTGGGATAATTACTTCCCAGTAAGTTAGATCTTCACTTCTTCATTTGCTTCTTAATAAAACCCTTTTCTATACAGTTAGCTTGGGCGAGGACACATCGTGAGTCAAACTTGAAGATGCTGCAGGATTAAATTAAATGCCAGCTCTGTGTTTGCTGCCATGTGTTATGACAGAAGAAAGTGAGTTGCAGCTGGTAGCTGGGGTGTGAATAGATGGACGGGAAGAATGGAAAGAAATAAGAGTTCCTGGTTTTTCTCTTCCCATCACACCCCATCCTCCCTGTGTTGTCTGCTTCCTCAGGTCTTGCCTCCTGAATCACATACCATGGATGCATGACAAGCAAAGCTTTTGCACGTGTCAAAAGAACGTAGCTGAGGATTAATTGTGAACAAAGAGCCAAGCCACACCCCCGATTTCCCTACCCTCCTTCATGGGGAAGGTGGAAAACCCTTCCACAACCACAGGAATTTGGAAACGGAATATATCAGCACACACATACAGCAAGCCCACCCGGTAAGATGCTTCAACAACCATCTCTACCTTTGAGATTCATTAACCAAGGAGACTTATTGAGCCTGCCCCAGAATGCACTATTCACAGGAGAAGAGCTGTGTTGATAAATATGGAAACCTTGCCTATTCTGCAGGGTGTGAGTGCTTTTACATAAACTCCCACTAGGATTAGCAATCTTTTCAGAAATCAAACGACACACGTAAAGCTACTTAAAGTCTGGCTTTTCTTCTCCATCAGGCAGTATAAAGGAATCTCTAAATGAGGAACTAAGATCCATTACAGGCCAGTGGAATCAGGCATCATCTTGTATAATTTTCCGACACATGAGATTAATTCCAAAGATGCCTGGAGCTCAATGTGTAAATTCATCCACTGGTTTGCGGGCTCAGCCTGGCAGGACGAAGAGCTGTGCATTTGACTGCAACCTGGGCACAAAACAGTGACAGCCACAGAGCTCTAAGTGGGGCCTGAGCTGGTGACAAACAAATAAACAAATGGCATTAGATGTCCAAGGGTGCCTGGTCATTGGGCCAGGGCAACTTTCTGGAGGATGCAAAATGAGTGTATGTTAGGCCGATGATCAAATTTACATTTTTTAAAGTGAACTTAAGTGTTGGGCAATTATCTGGATAATTAATTTTCAAATGGCTTCTGCCTAAATCATCTAAGTGCCCGTTAGTGAGGGAGAGGCTAGAGGAGGAGGTCAGGGCTTGAGACAAGCAGCAGTGGAAGACCTGGTCACTTGGTGGTGAGTCTCTTCTGAGGATGGAGCCTTGAGAGAACAGACCAGCCTGGAGGTTAGAGGTGGTGGTGGGGGCAGGGGGAAGGCTGAGGCGGGAGCTCCCGTCATGGGCTCAGGCCAGATCTTTCCCAGGAATTGTCCTTGTGATAGGACCCTTGGCCAGGAGACAGACATATGTCCCTCTGATCCTCCAGTGATACAATCATGTTTCAAAGGTTAGGGGCTGGTACAAACCACACTCCATCACAGGGAAAACTGATTTACTTGAGCACCAGGGGTGTCTGGGGACAGGCCCTGTGCTCTATCCTTTGCCTGGGATGACGGGCTGGGGGTGGGTCTCTGCTTTGGGTTCAGGTCTGTATGTGTGCATTCTTGGGTCTTGTTTAGGCTCCCCAGGAAACACCAGTTCCCCATCCCCACTGGTCTAGAGTTTGAAGCTCAGGGTCTCACAAAGCCCCAGTCCTGATGGTGGGGGAGGGGGGGGAGTGTGACCCTATGGAAACTTGGGGTCTTACAAAGGCCCAGTCCTGGGGAGGGTGGTGATCCCATGAATGGAGTTCATACAGAGATAGTCCTGACTCACAGACTCAGGTTCAACATTAACAAACATGGCCACCGAGGACTGTTTTGGAAAGCATCCAAGATTTCAGTAAGACACTCTCAGTCATAATGGCATCATCATCAACACTGTAGACATTAACACACGCTGGTTTCCCAGTCTAAATAGGGGGGTGGGTCAGTCAATGACCAGCCCTACTGCAAACTGCTCACTCCTCAAAACAAAGCCTAAACAGTTTCTGCCCTTTAATGACAGGGACACTGACATAAAGCATATTCTGAACTGATTAGAGAAACTGCTGCATAAACTATTATGGAGTACCACAGAATCTAGGCAGCTCTTAAAAATGGGTGTCAAAAACTATGTGCAACCTGGGAAATAGCCACAGTCTATAGATGAGTTGGGGCAAACCAAAATGGTGTGGAATAATTTCACTTTTGNCCTGGTGTGCTGCGATTCATGGGGTCACAAAGAGTCGGACACGACTGAGCGACTGAACTGAACTGAAGCTCTCAATAAGTCATCTATGCATATAGAAAAGATATTGCTGTATTCTTTTTAAGGCATAAATATGAAATACTACCCGTGATGCTCCATGCTTTTATTTCCTCTTTATTTTGCATGTCTCTTAAATGAGCATACCCTTTTAGTTAGGGTCTTGCTAGCTGCTGCAACAAATGAGTTCTGAAGTCTTAATAGCTCAGTTCATTAGAAGTTTCTCTTGCTCACATGATCAGCCAATCTTTCCTCCTTGATGCTTTCTCTAGCTGCTTTGCATCTTGAGCAACTGGCTTCCAAGGTAACTATTTCCTCTGCATTAAACAAAGAGCATAAAGGTAGAATGTGGGAGATTTTTGTGGACTAGCACCAGAAAGACATGTACCGTGTTTGTCCATATCCCATTGACCTCTGTACATGGCCACATCTGCCTGCCAGGATAGCTCATAAATAGAGCCTAGTTCTGTGAACAGTATGAAGAGTAAACTGTTTACCTGTCAGCTTACTAAGCAATAACTAGTAAGCTAGTATATCTACATTTAACTTCAAAACAGCTCCAGACTACTCCAGTTTTTTGGCTGTTCCATAATTTATGTAATGTTATCTGGTCTTTTTCTCTTTCAAACTGTCCTGCAAAGAACATTCTTATTCATGAATTTGGACATACATGCATATACCTTAAGTTCTTAGAAGTGAAATTGCTATTTGAAAGTTGAAAAATTTTTGTTTCCTTCCAAAGAAAGTTTTATCAATTACACTCTGATAAATAATTTATAGGAGAAGGCAATGGCAACCCACTCCAGTACTGTTGCCTGGAGAATCCCAGGGATGGCAGAGTCTGGTGGGCTGCCATCTATGGTGTCGCACAGAGTCAGACACGACTGAAGCAACTTAGCAGAAGCAGCAAATAATTTATGAGGTTATCTATCCTACCTATCTCCCACCCCACTTAAGTGGAATTAGTTCTCCATTGTTATTTCTTTCAATTAATACACATTTTACTTGCATTAATTAGTTGCAATTATTCCTGAGTACTGTAGTAAATACATCCTTTGCAGCTAGTTTTCTCCTAGCAAAGTCAGAGGTAGCAGAATTATAATTGGTTATTTAACCAATTCTGTGGCTTTGGAGGAGGAATCACTTTGTATCACATGGGCTTATTTGGAAAACTGGGATGTTAGATATGATTTTTTACAAAGATCCTTAAGTTCATATAATTCAACCAATACCTACAAAATAAAGTGTTACAAGCAACTCTAGGTCAGATACATGCTAAAAATGATTTCTTAATGAAGTAAGACATATCACTAGAAATAATACTAGAGGCATTTAATTAAGAGGCAAGATGCTTACTTGAACATTGGTGTGATGCCGTTTAGTGTAATACTTCATAACCCTGCAAAAACAGATGCTGCTGTAATACACAGCATCTGTGTCTCTTTAATTAATTTTAAATATTTTTAAAATTAAGTAAATGAAAAAAAATGAAGTTTCCAGCTTTTATATCATCTGCTTTTATGTTCTTTTGTTAAATAATCTTGTGACTATCTTTCTTTGGATAAAAAATTGGAAAGTAAAATAATTAAGCAGTTTTCTAATGGAAATATAAGCTAGTAAAAGTCTAAAGTGATACAATTTTTTTAAATTAATGGTAATACTCTAAAGATGTCTGTTGCCTAATATGCTTTGACCAAACTTTAATTTGCATTTGTCTACAGGCAGGATCGTAGGTTTAATTTGCTTATATGTATGGGTACATGTATCCCCTTGACTAATGTGGAGTATGTGAGGAATATTTGAAGAATAGATTGGAAGCTCCCTGTATCAGTTGGACTGAGAGTTTTGATTGTTGGAAAAATATAATTAGAAAGACTGGGACTGTGGTGCTGAAACTTGGCCCGATGTTAAAGTTTATATCCCTGTAATGGAGTTTTATGAGCTGGTGGTGGGGAAGAGAGAGAATGAGAATTGGGGTTCTATCTTTGCCTGCATTGCTATAGGGGCTACATGATCTGAAATCAGTTGGGAACCAAGATTCACCCGACAGGTGAAGACAGGGAATCTAGGGAGAGGAGAAATCTGATCAGTCAAGGCAGTGAAGTTTTCTGGCAGATTTTCCAGGGTATTGCCATGTCCTTTGCTTGATGTGGGCTCTACTAGGTCCAANGACAGGTGAAGACAGGGAATCTAGGGAGAGGAGAAATCTGATCAGTCAAGGCAGTGAAGTTTTCTGGCAGATTTTCCAGGGTATTGCCATGTCCTTTGCTTGATGTGGGCTCTACTAGGTCCAAGGCAAAGCCGTGACGCAAAGAGGGGTTGTAGTTGCAATTTGCATTCTAATTCTTTCACTTCCACTTCTCCATCCACTTAGAGGGCTCAGAAAGGTAAAGTAACTCTAGCACCTAAAATGGAAGAGCAGTGGTATTAACATAAAGAAGATCTTAATATTCCAAATAGAGTGCTCTTTTGCAACTCTCTGAATAGAATTCAAAAATTATAAGCTAAGGGTCCTTTCCTTCAAGTTTTCATGTCAGCTTACTAATCTTCACTCCAGATTCAGTGCAAGTGGTGGGTACTTAGTATTTTTCAATGAATGTATGAATAAATAAATAACTGAATAAAGAGAGGAGAACTTCAGGTTTTTTAACTATTAGCATGATTTGCTATCAATCTCTTATTAATACATTCAAATTGATAAAATATGTCCATATGAAACTGAAATGGAAACATTGAGCTTAAAATAGTCCTCAGTTCAGTTCAGTCTATCAGTCATGTCCGACTCTTTGCGACCCCATGAATCGCAGCACACCAGGCCTCCCTGTGCATCACCAACTCCTGGAGTTCACTCAGATTCACGTCCATCAAGTCAGTGATGCCATCCAGCCATCTCATCCTCTGTCATCCCTAAATTATTTTAATTAGGCATTTCATTTAAACAAAGTCAATGTAAAGGATAGCGCCTCATGATTTATAGACTTTAATCCACAAGGCTGTATTTTGCACACTTGCTCTTATGTGTGCTTAAGTGTTTCCCTGTGGAATATGTTTAAAACATTAGGAATTTGGTGGCCATTTGGAAAGCCTGACAGTAGCTTTTCCTTAGGCTACACCAACATGACGGGCAACCAAAGTGAGCATTGGGGAGGTCGACCTGAAGAGTCCCTCTGGCCAACAGACAGACATAGGCATTGTGTACAAGGAAGGAACGATTTTTCTATAGAAGAGACCAATTAGAAAACAATCTTCTTATCTTCGGAGAACAAGATTCCCAGGTGGGTTTTTCAATGGTTGGAAATTGGTGTTTGTTAAACGAACCAAAACTGTCACCTTGTCACTGAGGAACATTGCCAATGAGGAACATGGGCAAGTCTTTATTAAAGGACTCACAGAAGGGAAGCAGGTGATACCACATGGTAGCTGTTTACTTAGGAAGGTAAAGATTCAGGAAGGCCTGAAAGAATGAAATTATATCATGCTAATTCCACCTCTCATTATTTCTTGACCAGGAAGCCTCAGTGGCCTCCTAAGGCCAACATTACTGCCTCCAGTCTGTTTCCCTTGCAATATACCCTCCAGCCAGTGCTGGAGAGGAAAGGAGGACAGCACTGTTCAAGAAGAGCAAGCAGTTTTCTGACCACTGTACACACGCTTGGCCAAGTCAGCTTCATCTGTCCTCTAGATGGCTGTGATAGACCTTGTTTATCTCACTCCATTCCGCTTCCTCTGTTTTTTGTTTTTGTTTTTGTTTTTGCCATTTTAGTGACAGAAGTCTCTGTTTAAATAAAATCAAATGCTGTGACTTCTCTTGCTTTTCAGGCTCTTTATGATCTGGCCCCTCATCATCTCATTGACCTCATTTCTTAACCTTGTGCCCACACTCCATTCACATTTCTTATAATTTCATGAATAATATACTTCCTTTGCGATCATTTCCAGGCTTTGTTTATTTATTTCCTTCACCTGAAATTCTCTTCTTTGCTTTAGGTTTTTGTTTAAAAGGTGAATCTGAGCACAATTGACTCCTATGTTGAAACTTGGGACTGTGTTACTCCTTGCCAAGACATTGTAACTTCCTGATTTCTGTAGGGGGGAAAAAAAAAAAGTTACTTACACACTACCAAGAGTCTCTGCCTACAACATACTTACTAACTTCTAGTTTTGGTACAGCAAGTGAGAAAGATTGGGTGGATTAGATAAAAGGGTCTTGAGTTCCCAGTCTCTAAATCGCATACATTTAGCTGGAAGGAGAAAGGCCCTTCTGTCTGAACTTTGAAGGTTCTATCAAAGATGTTGCCTTATTTTTCCGGAGGGCAAAACAACTACTTGTGTGGTGCTCTTATGATTTCATTGATTATCACTTGGAACAGAGTATGCCCTCTTACCACCCCCTCCTCTCAATAAAGGAGGGACCAATCACTTTGACTGTTATTAACAACTCTGTCTGAATACATGGAACATCAAACTTTTCCTTTCTATAGGCTTTTGAAGGTGTTAATTATATTAGTTTTCTATTGCTGAGTAGAAAAAGACCACAAACTTAGTGACTTAAAACAATACCCACTATTATATCACAGTTTCTGTAAGTTGGGAGTCTGGGTAAGACAAACTAAATCCTCTGCTTAGGGTCTCATGTAGCCAAAACCAAAGTGTTGGCCTGGCTGGACTTTTCTGCACCCTTCAGGGAAGAGTTTGCTTTCAGGCTCTTTCCGGTTGTTGGTAGAATCCATTGCCTTGTGGCTGTAGTTCTGAGGCCCTGTTTTCTTGCTGGCTATCAGATGTTGTCTGTTCTTTTCTCTGAGAGGCTGTTCACATTTCTCTCTACCTGAAATATTCAAATCAGCAATAACACATCAAGGCTTTCTCATTCTTCTAGTCACTCTGACTTTCTCTTCTGCTATGAGCCCGAGAAAGTTCTCTGCTTCTCAAGCTTATATGATTTCATGTCTTAAAGTCAAGATGTGCCCAGGTTCCACTGCCTAGGGTGTGATATTTTTGAGGGGTCATTTCAGAAATTTTTCCCTTACCACTACCTTTACACAGGCATTTATTGACACAACTCAAGAGACATGCTCTTGTAATCACTCTTTAAACTTAAATGCACAACTTCTGGCAAATAAAATTTTCCAATTAAAATACTTGGATTCCGGTTTTCAGGCCTTTCCAAATGTAATCACTTTTTCCAGCTAATCATAAGGAAAAGTATCACAGAGTTTCTTGCCAGGAGTAAAATGGTTCTTTAAAAGAGATTTCCTGCTTTTAACTCAGAATGTCCTTTTTTATCCATGTGGCAAATACTTAATCTTCCTTCAATGACTGTTTGCATATGTCTCCCTCTGTGAGCGGCTTCTGCATTTTCCTCAGACAGAGATAGTACCTTTACTGTGTTCTCACAAAACCTAATTCATGTCTCTATGTCTCTTAACATTTTGAGCTATGATTTGTAATTCTGTGTTTCTATCCATTAGTGGATTTGGACTCCCTGAACGTAGACACACAGCACAGTGGAAAATTTCTAGAATGTAGTAGATAGTCAAAATATATTTTCTAAATGAATGAGCCAAGATGGCAACTAAAATAGGATATGAGGGATGGAATATAAAATAGAAGATCAGGAGATTCTGGGATTTGATAAATCTTGCAGCTTTAGTTTTATGGTTATGATATTAAGTTAATATTTTCTTTAGTAAGAACTTGTTCTTTCATGTACTGTATTTAATTTTATCCTTCTATCACTCCACTGAGGTATGCAGATTTTGTAGACATTTTACATATGAGGAAAACACATCAAAGATGAGTTACCAAAGTTCAAACAGAGCCAGCACTTGATCTCAAGCTAGAAGACAGCCTGACAGAGCAGAAAGGCCATGAACTTTAGAGTTAGAAAGGTCTGGACATTTAGCAACTGTATGAACTTGTAAATTTCATTAAAATTTCTGAGATTCAAGATTTTTTGTTTGTAAAATACAGATAATATGTTCCTCAAATTATTTTAAAGCTATTTAATCAATATATTCATATATTGTGATGTAAGAAAAATTTCTAAAAACATGGTTGGCTTGTATTTAAAAATCTTAGTAAATGTTTTAGTTTTGTACTTTCTAAGATCAGTATTGTAGACTTTGTAGTCCTTGGTATCTCTACATATTCTTTTTGAACTATTATATTTCCCCTTTCTTCATTTGTTGTCCACTTTGTTTCTGTTGCTGTTTATCAAGGTAATTTATGTTGCCCCATATTGAAACTGGGTGCAAGAAAAGGAATCTTGTGAACTCATTTTCACTAAGGTGTTAGAATACAATATAAGTAATAATAAGAGCTTCGGTTACTGAGTACTGCATGTGCATGTGTGTGTGCTAAGTTGCTTCTGTTGTGTCTGACTCTGCAACCCTATGGACTGCAGCCTGCCAGGCTCGTCTGTCCGTGGAATTCTCCAGGGAAGAATACTGGAGTGGGTTTTCATTTCCTCTTCCAGTGTCTTTCAGTTTATACACATTTCCTACATTTGCACCAAATTTGCATGATAGGGATTATAGTCTCTAGTTTTGCAAAAATAAATTGAGACTCAAAAGTTTAGTAGGTTGTCTACAGTTGTGCATTAGGAAACAAAGAAGCTGGTATTCAAACATAATCAGAACGGACTTCAGTATCAGGCTTTCTCTCTTATACAAAGTTTCTTCTCCCCAAGAAGATCTGGTTGACTGATCTCTAGGATTAGATGAGAATATTCTTGGCTTGTTGAACTTTTCTAGATTGTTTTCAGACCTCACCATGTAGACGATTAATGGAGTCCTTGGTCTTCCATGAGCTCTACACCCTATTGTATAGGATATGGATTCCATTTTTTTCCCCCAGGCTTTGTGCTCAGAATTGTACAAGAGATTTTTAGATGCTATGGGAATCTGTCAAGGACCCCTAAGTAGGGGTTAGTGGGATTTTCTGAGGTTTAGTAGCAATATTAGTGGGCTTGGGCAGAAGAAAGAAAGAGGAGGTTATAGGGAAGAATCTTCATCCTGGATAAAGGAAAAACACAAAAAAATCCAAGTCAAATCAGTGAGCATCTCACTGTTTGGAGATACTATTTAGTGGGCTAAGAAAGGGACCATGAACACTAGGCTAGGTGCTGGCGCAGGAGGATTAGCACAGAAGCAGATGCTCTTGAGGTCAGATGTGAGCTGGAGAGGAGAAAGGAGACTGTCAATATAAAGCATCAGTGTTTTGGGCTTTGCTAGTAGGAACATGATACATATAAGATAGAACAATATTTAATATGAAAATTCTAATGGCCTTATTTCATGAATGAGTAAGATATAAGCCAATATTAACAATAAAATTATAACTTGCTTAGTTCTGTACTTATTGGAGTTGTTCCGATTTTGGGAACTAACAGGGGGTCTTGGGAATGGAGAAAGAGGACACCAGGAGAAATTTGATAGCAATAACATTATCTGGTTGAAAAAGTACTTCTACATCCAGTATGATTTCCCTCTACTTGGGTCATGGAAACTTCTACAAGTTTAGAAAATGCATGTTGGTTAAAAAAAATACACAGTTTTGTTTATAGAATTGTGTGGAATGTTGAAAGAGTTAACAACTGAGATGAATTAGTTATGATAATGTATTTTTCCCATGATGAGTAAAAACAATATACTTGAGAATTAGTACTAAAAATATGCTTTGGTGTTTTGAGGAGCTTCTACAAAATAAAGGATGCCATTAAATGTTGCAGTGAGTATTTTTAAGTCAGTTTTTAAAACTGAAGAATGTCTTGAATGCTGAGTAGCCTGGTTTTAGGGAAATGTCTTTGCTGTATGAGGCAACCATGCCTCAGATTTGTTCATGATTTTCTTTGCTGCTATAGGAAGAAGGACTTTTAATACTTTTTCACTTCAGTGTCAAATAATGCCATGAGTTAGGTTGTAGTTACCCCTTTCTCCTAGATTTAATTAAGCTAAAATAAGTGGGAGACAAAAACGATAGGATCTTATTTTTTTTTTCTAGGAGAAAATCCTTTTTGATTCCTGTTTCCTTGAAGCACATAAATGTTTTGGTCGACTTTATACTTGTCTCTTCAGTTGCTGTACCCTGCTGGATAACCATTAAAGACCCTTGACAGGACAGAATGAGGTCAGAGAAACATATGCAAGCAGGACACAGGGCAGTGTGTAGGCTTAACGGATGTCACTAAACTTCCCACAGAAGAAGGAGAGCTGACAAATGGTCANAAAAAAAAAGAAAACAACAACAAAAAACCACCCTCGGATGTGTGTGGAGTGTCTATTTGTAAATTCATTAAGCAGAGCTGCACATGCATACAGGGAAAGTTCACCGTAATGAGGTTCAGCACAATCATGGTCTCCGAGGCTCGGCTATTTGAGCCAGTTCCTCCCAGCAGCACGGTGATAACGCAGGACTGACTATCCCTCCAGCTCCTATAGCAGCTCAGAGATGCCTTTGTCCTTTTAAAGCACCCATTATCGTCCCAGAGAACACAATAGGTGTTTATTGTACGGAACCCCCAACACAAATGGAAATAAAAAACACATTCTGGAGGAGATTAGAGGAGCCTGCGACATGATGTATGATTAACTGTGTTCTGTCGGGTGTGAGCAGCAAACGACGAACATCCCACATTTCTAGCATTTCTTTTTTCCCTCCATTAATTTCTACATTTGGCTCATAAAACTTTCACATAATGCCTTTCTGGTCTGGGAGAGTGCAGGTTTGTTTAATAAAAAACTTCTCATGGAAACTATGAAAGCACCTTCTTCAGAGTCAGCGGAAGGTGAAACAAGCCCCTCAGTGATGGCGACCCGGGACACGTGGAGGGCTCAGGTGCCAGGCTTCCCAGGGATGGGTACTTTTTCAGACACTTTAGGTCCATTTCTAAATTGGCTACACAGGAAAATCAGTGTCAAGTGAAGGGAAGGGGTACAAACATAGAAATGAGGACAGAAACTCGGGAAAGCAGGTGATTTCAGAAAAAGGAGTTTCCTCCCTGGTGACAACAAGACAAGGGAAGTAGAAAAATGAGGGAAGTGGAACATCAGGGGCAAAAAGAGCGATGAAAATAGAAAACAACAACGGAAGCGAACAGATTGGAGAACGAAACGGGGAACATTAAAGACACTGCATGATGAAGGGCAAATAAGAAAAAGCACTTGGGAAAAGAGGTGGGAAAAGACGTGACCAAAAAATAAGTGAAACTGTAAGTCAGAACACATGACTAAAATGAAAAGACCAAAGAAAAACAGGAGCCAGACGTGCAGGAGGTACAGGAGGCAGAAAGAAAAGTTCATGAACAGCACCGAAGAATCCACACAAATCAAACGGGAGAACACGTGTGCTCTGGTGGGAAAAAATAAGCAAATCCAAAAAGATACCTAATTTACAAAGAAAAAACAAATAGTCAATAAATTAGTGGCAATACATCTTCAGTAATGATGGCACATAAAAATGTAAACAAACCTTTTGTCTTCCAACACAGGTCTTCCCCTAGTGAGCTGGCAGAAGTGGGTCTATCTTTATTAATGGATATGTACCCTACCTGTGCCTCTGACATGCTGGGATTCCTACAATTAGTGAGTGTTCACACCTACTGGGCTTTCTGAGGGCACCTCAGCAACAGGTGTGACAATCCTTAGACAGATTCTGAATCTTTAGCACCATGACTCAACCTCAGGGAAATGATCAGAAACTCACAGAAAACATGCATAGGATTGCCATTCTCCCTAATAAAAAGTGGAAACAAGCTAACTTTCTAGAATAAAGTGAATCATTTAAACAGTAATAATCCATATGATGGAATATTTATGGAGTTGTGAATATTTGATGACCTAGAATGTGAGATGAGCCAAACAAAAATGTTTGTTTGAAAGGGTAACTCCTGATTTGGTTTAAAATTGTTTTGAACTATGGGTGTGATTAAAGTGTAAAGTTTTTTCGTTGGAAAACTAACTTTCATAGTGTGTGCTCAGTAGTGTCCAATTCTCTGTGAGCCCATTGACTACAGCCTGCCAGGCTCCTCTGTCCCTGGGATTCTCCAGGCAAGAATCCTGGAGTGGGTTGCCATGTCCTCCTCCAGGGGGTCTTCCCAGCCCAAGGATTGAACACATGTCTCTTGTGTCTCCTGTGTTAGCTGACAATTCTTTACTGCTAGTACCACTAGGTGATCTCAACTTTCATAGGCAAAATAATTAGTCAAATATTTACTTGCATAGCATTAAATCTTGCTCCATGGTGTCTTTTTAAACATATAATTGAAACAAGGTAAATTTATGAAAGTAGTTTTCAGAACAATAGCAGTTGGCTATTAGATCTAAGAAATCTTTTATAATTGATCCTCTGGGCCAGTGGTGCCTGGTAGGTGGCAATCTTTCTCCTCCCTAGTTCAATTATGAGAGTCTGTGTTTCTAGGTAGCCTCAGTAAAACTCATCCTTCTAAACATCACCCACACTTTCTGATCTATTGGGTGTGCATAAGATCACAAGTTTCTACATTCTGTAAGTCACTATCTGATTAATTGTTTTGCTTATGAAAATTACTGCTTTCCCAGTTAAAAAAACCTTTACACTGTAATCATATTTAAGTGGGGAATATGAACCATATCATTTTCCTAAAAAAGTCCGAGAGTTTGTCATCTTTCATTTTTAGCATCTTTCATTTCTTTCTCTCTCTTTTTATAGTCCAGTATGCAGTGACAAACTTTATTAAATATATTTGCATTTTATTGTCTCTCTTTTATTTAGACATATGGATTCTACTGTTTTTATTTTTATCTCTTGGGATGATCCAGAGAGGCGTTGTGGGGTGGGAGGTGGGAGGGGGATTCAGGATTGGGAGCTCATGTACACCTGTGGTGGATTCATGTCGATGTATGGCAAAGCCAATAGAGTATTGTAAAGTAAAATAAAGTAAAAAAAAAAATCATTGAGGAATAATTGACAAATATAGCTGTATATATTTAAAGTGTTAATGTACTTCCCCGGTGGATCAGATGGTAAAGAATCCGTTTTTAATGCAGGAGACCTGGGTTTGAACCCTGGGTTGGGAAGATCCCCTGAAGAAGGGAATAGGTATCCACTCCAGTATTCTTGCCTGGAGAATTCCATGGACTGAGGAGCCTAGCAGGCTCTTTTTGCATCCATGGGGTTGCAAAGAATCGGACACAACTGAGCAACTAACACTTTCACTTTTTGAAGTGTTTTCTTCAGCTGGTCCTAGGATTGCTGCTGCTAAGTCACTTTGATCGTGTCTGACGTTGTGCGACCCAATAGACAGCAGCCCACCAGGCTTCCCCGTCCGTGGGATTCTCCAGGCAAGAACACTGGAGTGGGTTGCCATTTCCTTCTCCAATGCATGAAAGTGAAAGTGAAGTTGCTCCGTTGTGTCCGACTCTTAGCTACCCCATGGACTGCAGCCTACCAGACTCCTTCATCCATGGGATTTTCCAGGCAAGAGTACTAAGCAATTGTAAATAAGCTGCCCAAGGTCCCCTGGTCTCAATCTGTCTGTCTGTCTGATACATTGTAATGAATCTCCAGATGCCAGAGGGAATGAGACGCAAGGGTAAGGGTTCTTCTGGAAGAGAAAGATACCAAGGTTTTCCCAGACCCCCTCCATCAGAGACAAGCGGTAAAGCTAATCTAATCCCGCCCCCACATCTAATCCCAAAGGTGTGAGTCAAGCCAGGAGTCACTGCCTTGAACACCAGACTCAAGGAACATGTACATAATCCATGGGGAATGCCCTGCATTTTGCAGCAGTTTACTTCTACAGTGTGTCTTTTTCCCCCCATTTAAAAAAATTTAGAACAAGCTAAATATAACATGAACCAGGTGGATTTGAAGATGGTGAGAAAACCGCATCTTTGGAGCTAAAATTGACACCATCACGGTCCCTGAGCCTAGTGCTGACTTGTAGGAGGCAGGTGAAAGAGGGATGGGGAGGAAAAGATGGAAGGAGGCGGGGACACAACAGCTCTCTCTCAGAATCCGGCCCTTCTGTCATTAGCACTTCTGTCTTCCAGTAGGTAGGCATGTACGGATATGAGAGTTGAACCATAAAGAATGCTGAGCACAAGAGAACTGAATGTTTTGAATTGTGCTGCTGGAGAAGACTCTTGAGAGTCCCTACCAGTCAACCCCAAAGAAAATCAATCCTGAATATTCACTGGAAGGACTGATGCTGAAGCCGAAGCTCCAATACTTTGGCCACCTGATGCAAAAGGTCAACTCATTGGAAAAGACTCTGTAGCTGGGAAAGATTGAAGGCAGGAAGAGAAGGGGACAACAGAGGATGAGATGGTTGGATGGCATCACTGACTCAATGCATATAAATTTGAATGAACTCTGGGTTATAGTGAAGAACAAGGAAGCCTGGTGTGCTACAGTCCCTGGGGTCTCAAAGAGTTGGGCACGACTTAATGACTGAACAACTGCCTTTCAGGGACCCTTGTCAGGTTCAGTCCTGGTACAGGCACTCTTTCTTCCCACCTAGAAGGGGCTGGGTCCCAGGTGACCAGGTAGAGTCAGCCTGGGCTTGGCCAGCCAGACCCTTCCTCCAGAGATGGAGTCTTGAATACTAATTGGTGCCTGAGTGGGAGGGTTGTGAGCACACTGTGAGGCTCCAGACAGGCCAGGCCAACCCCTGCTGCTTCCACAGCCCCTGATGGCTTGCATACTCTCTCTCTGTTTGCTAGAGACGCCAGAGTCACTTGTAATTCCTACAGTCAGGAGCAGGAAGGCGTGGAGGGAAAGAAGAGAATGGGATGAAGCATTCTGGGCACCAGGAGGGGTGTGAAGAACGCTTCCTTAACATACACACACCACACGCACCACACCCCACATCCCACGTGCAGCCCAGTTCTACAAGCCTGGCCTGTAACATAAAGGGAACGCGTTGTAGCCTTCAGATACGTTCATGTTAATAACTTAGGCAGCAGTCCTCTCTCAAAATTAGTATCTGCTCCAGAGGCTTCCAGCTTCTCTTGTAAAAATAATGGCAGTTAATAGGGAAGGGCTGTCAAGCACCCCGACTCCAGGTACCGTTGGTGTGACAGCTCTGTGATCGGGAGAAGAAAGGTATGCAGAGACAAAAGGAATAATTACCATGAGCTACCAGCACCAGCCCTGGATTTAAATGTTTAAATGTTTTAATTTAAAAGAACAATGGCGCCTTGAAGTGTCTTCACAACCGGTACTGACAACCTGCCATTTATTAATCAGTGTTAAATAACACGGCTCCGGGTTTGACACCAAACATCAGATGATGTGTGATGATCCCGAAAATAGCAACCGTGTCCCAAAGCTGATTTCCAAATGACTCTGACATAACAAGGAATGTTTACTGCACCGATTAGAGGGTGTCAGTCACTCTTGTGGCAATCACAGTCCAGGGGAGTGAGACTTAAGTGTGCGGAGACTTTCAGTAAATCCAGGTGCTCTGCACACAGGTAGTGAAATGGATGGTCCTTGCCCCACCCCACCCCATGTCCTCTGCCTGCCTTTTGTCCGTGGAAAACTTTAGCCAAAGAATAAGTATAATCAGAGAAGTGAGAAAATGCAGAAACAAAGGGAAACAGTCAAAGGAGCCCAAATAATAATAATGCAGTCGTTAGGCACAGTCAAGGACCTTTAGTTCAGGTACTAAATGCCAAGTGGAAGAAGTTAACCGTGATGACCAAACTGCAGGCATGACACGAAGCTGCCACAATTCTGAGAACTGGGAACAAGCTGTAACTAAAGATGTGCTGTACCTAAAGCAGCCAATGACACTTTTCACACCACTGAAGACCAATTCCAAGATGCCTGTCAGAGCCGACTGTGCAGTTTCTTCATGAGTACCCTCCCTTTGTCTATGAAAGCTCTTATCCCCTGATTGTCAGGGGGAGGAGTCAGCCTTTGAACAGATATCCACTCCCCACCCCCACCCTGGCTACTGGCTTCCTAAATAAAGCAAACTTTCCTTTCCACCAACCTGGACTCTTTAATCGTTTTTGAGCAGTGAGTGGCCAGACTCCACTTCGGGTAACAGTAGGGCTTGGGCCATTCCAACCATGGGTCACAGGATAAAGTCCATTTAAAAAAGGCATATTACTAAGGCAGTGGTTCTCCATCAGGGGCTGTTTGGTCTCCCGGAGACACCAAGCAATGTCCAGAGACATTTTTGATTGTCATATCTGGGAAGGGGGAGGCGGTGCTGCTGTTATCTGGTGGGTGGGAGCGGGGTCTACTGCTGAACACTTTCCAGTGCACAGGATGCCCCCCCCCCCAGCAACTCACAGAGAATGATCCAGCCCCAGTGTCAACAGCAATCAGGCTGAGGAACCCCACAAGGCTGAAACCCAGAAAATGCATAGTCACACTGTGTGTTTCTTCTCATCAGCAAGAAGATGGTTAAAAAGCTTCTTTGCTACTTATTTTCTATAAGGGACTACATGTTCACAACCCCTGGGCCGCCCTGANCCCCCCCCCCCAGCAACTCACAGAGAATGATCCAGCCCCAGTGTCAACAGCAATCAGGCTGAGGAACCCCACAAGGCTGAAACCCAGAAAATGCATAGTCACACTGTGTGTTTCTTCTCATCAGCAAGAAGATGGTTAAAAAGCTTCTTTGCTACTTATTTTCTATAAGGGACTACATGTTCACAACCCCTGGGCCGCCCTGACCCCCCTACTTCTATCTGGAAGTCACTGACAGTGGCTGAGGCCCCAGTGAACGCGGGTTAATGTCCAGCATTTTGTATCTCAGTCTCTGGAATGCAAACTGCTGATCCAAAAGCACACCACTTAAACGCAGGTGCATGTATGCCCCCAGAGGGAGAAAGCCCTGAAACGCCCCAGTGGGCCCGTCGGAAATGCCACTTTTACTTAAAATGGTGGTTAGTTCTGCAGTAGTTTTATTGGAGTTCTCAAAATCTGTTATTACCTTCAGAACAAACATTTTCTCAGCAGGATGATAAGCATAAAGGATACAGAGAGCTTTCATCGATCTGACAAGGATGATGTTTGTTTAACAATCTGTTCCAAAGGTACGGCATTGGGAGGGTCTCATGTTGGGCCATGTTCGATCTAAGTCGGTGACATGAGGTTCTCCACCCAGCGCCAGCCAGCTCTCCCTGCTTGTGGTCTTTGCAAAAAGTGCACTAACACGCCTTTAAAGGCATCTTGAATAAATCCTCGTTTACTTGCTCAATTTAGCAAAGACTGATAAAATCCATCCTGCTAATTAGTAGCAATGAAACAGTAATAACTGTGTCTGGAAGCCAAGCTGCGCTTGCTCCTAGGTGGTCCCCTGTGGGGGTCGGAGGTGAGCTCCAGGCTGTCGCTCATAAGGACACCCAGACACACAGGACTGTCTCTGAACAGGGCTTGTGTTTCCTGAGGACACTTTTTTAGTTGACAGGATGGGGATGGGGATGGGGTCGGCAGGCAGGAAACCTGGGTCAACACACTGCAAAATGAATTCTTTTTGACTCTTATGAACCAAATGGTGGTAAAATGGCAGTGGGAAGAGGCAGGTTTTCTCACATGATGAGCCACTTCTGGTCGGCTCATCATGTGGTCCTGGCGCCACTCTCAGCCCTGGGGTGTGAGGATCTGCCCACTGGGGCTGTGATGGGTGGTCCCCAAAGATGGCAGACTCATTTGGAAACAAGGGGCTGGTGAGGAAGCCCCCTCTGTCTCCCGGTCCCTGTAAAATCGCTGATTCTAGATTGAGCCCTGTCTCTGGCCACCTTGCCTGGGGATGCACACCCAGCTCATGCGAAGGCCTGGACCACACCAGGGTTTCTGCTCTGACGCCGCATTTCAAGTCACCAAGCCCAGGCCTGCACACTCCAAGGAGGCGCTCCCTACTTTGAGAAGTGCAAAGAACCATATCTTCTCACTCCAAGACTGAAGCTAGAGAAAGAAAAGTCTTTGCAGTTCTATGTGAACACAACAGAAACTTCCGTCTCCCGTGCAGTTCTGTGCCGATGGCTACACGTCTTTCACGGGTGCCTGCAGGTGCGCTCACCTGGCTCTTCCCCAAAACTACGTCCTTGCAGGGGCAGTTCTTTGTCTCCTGACATGGGACCACACCTCTCGCATATTCTACCCTGTGTCAGCAAAGCACATGGCAACCTGGGACACCTGGTTCCCCGAAAGTGCTGTCTTAATCCTTTAAGGTCTCAGCAGTTCTCTCTGGATGAACATGTTCTATCATTGGCAGAAAGCTAATTGTCGCCTCTTCAGTGATTTCCTGGTTGAACTTTGCCTTCTTTTCGTTTGTTAATAATTGTGAGTGTAATTCCTGAAGTTTCCAAAACACTCTCATCATCTTCATGAAATGCAGCATTTTTGCATTATTTTGCTCTGTCATTTTGTGATCAACTTACATGGCAATTATGGTTTATTATGGGCCACTTGCCACACTGGGCAATCGGTTAAGACTGACCTAAGGAGAAGGTGCGTCAGGCCGTGACCAGCAGAGGAACTCAGCACATGAGTGCTGTGTACAAGGAGGACCTTCTCTGCCCCCCAAAGCCTTGTAATGGGGGTGAGGGGTGGGGGGAAATAGTGTTGGGGTGCGAGGGCCCACCCACTGGGGCTGTGGTGGGTGGTCCCCAAGGATGGCACCACTCATTCTCCCTTCTCTGTAATTGCCAGCTTCTCTCCCTCCTAGCTGTTGTCTTTGTTCAGTCACTAAGTCATGTCTGACTATTTGCTACCCCAATAGACTGCAGCACGCCAAGTTCCTCCGCTCTTCACTATCTCCCGGAGTTTGCTCAAATTCATGTCCATTGAGTTGGTGATGCCATCCAACCGTCTCATCCTCTGTAGCCCCCTTCTCCTCCTGCCTTCAATCTTTCCCAGCATCAGGGTCTTTCCCTGGACGGGGATGCTAAGCCCCTCTCTCTGAACCTGAACTGGCCACTGACTGCTCTAACCATCAGAATGCAGAGCGAAGGGTGTTTCTGTTCTCCTGAGACCCAGTCAGGAGTCAACTTCCATCTAGAGCCTCTGGTGAGGCTCTCTTTTGGGGACACAGACACCCACTATGAACCTAGTCTTCAAGCTGTGAGAAACCTGAAGCTCCAGCCCACAGCCCCAGCCAATCTCCCAGGTGATGGCCATGCGTGCGCCATCTTGGATGTCTGGACTCACATCCTGGGGAGACCCCAGCTGCAACCACCATCTGACCACAGGTGCCAGGGAGCCCCCATGCTGAACTGTCCAGCCAAGCCTGTCCACAGATGGGCATCCCACCACAGTCCCACAGGACAAGGGGGATGCTGTGTCTCGGGGCCTCTGCATCTGTGGAGGTTTGTAGGAAAAGACAACCAAAACACACACATCAACACTCTTCTGAGCGCTCGCTCTTAATAGACAGGCCCACATCTTCAATAACATGACTTCAAGCACCAAGATTGTTTTGACCATTTTGACAAAAAGTCAAACTATTTTCCAGTTAAGAGACAAGTCTTTTAAAAGTTAAAAATATATTCAGTCAGAACAGTCAACACAGAAGACAAACGCTACGCTGAGAGGAAAAAATAAAATAAGCGTTCAAACACTTTACCCGACATGTTTCCGCTGTGTGTATAATAATGGAATTTTGTTTTCTTGGTGTTTTTAAGTGAGTTCCATGTTTGTTTGTTTTACCAATATGTACTATTTGTTTGGGATACTGGAAATAGACTGGACTCCTGCTCTTAGGTCACTGCAGATATTGTTGATTTAATAAGATGCGGCATCTATATTTTGTTGAAGATCTGTTTTAGGAGAGGGCTGGGTTTATTCTCTGGGTGAGTTGCTTCCGCCCCTTATCAAAACAGGGTTGCAAAGTTTTGCCAAAAGCTTTTTTGAAGCACAGAACATTCTCCCTGATACATAATGTTTTCATGTCAGCTTCCCCAACTTACTCGCTTAAAGTTCTGACACTCAAATTTTGCATAAGCCGAGATGTTAAGATAGCCACAGTTAAGGACTATGGCCAACCAATTATATCCATGTATCATTTTGTACTTTTACAAACTCCTGATGAAAAAGAAAATCTTGAAGAAAATACTTCACACAGAAAATATTTCTTTTAGTGCAAAATGTGTCCAATTGATTTATGAGGTCTTTTGTAAGAGGACAAAACACACGCTCTAAAACTGGGATGTAAAGAAAGCTTTCCTGGCTTTTCAGAAGAATAAGGCTCACAAGATGCGGGGGGGGGGGATTGGTTTCATATTTTCTAATATGAATTCTTCACGGAGGCTGCATTTTCCTACTGGTGGGGATGTTTATTTTCATGAAAGAATAAACTGAAGAAACAGTAAGTGTTCTCAAGTGCTGGGCCTTTCATGTAAGCCATAACTGGTAAAATGTGATCCACAAATTAGGGAACTGTATGGAAATTTTGTCTGGTTTGGAGCATTAAAAAAAAAATTTACTTATTTATTATTTCTCTGGCTGTGTCCAGTCTTAGTTCCATCCTGCAGGATCTTTTGTTGGGGCATATGGACTCAGTAGTTGCAGTGCACGGGCTTAGCTGTTTCAAGGGATGTGGGATGTTAGTTCCCTGACCAGGGATCAAACCTGAATCCCCTGTGCATTGCAAGGCGGACTCTCGACCACTGGACAGCCAGGGAAGTCCCTAGTCTGGGACACTGAATCAGAACTGCTGAAGAGACTGGCTCAGGTATTGATAACTCCTGCCCAGTGGTCTGCACTGCTGTGGGGAAGAAATGCTGCTGGGACCCAGATGTCCCGCTGTGGCTGTCTCTTTGTCCTGAGGCAGAGATGAGTAGCCGTGATGCACATCGGGGGCACAAAGCAGAAGGCATGAACTGTCCAGCCTTAATGGAGGGTGTTTTCTAGGGCTTCCCATGTGGATAAGTGGTAAAGAATCCTCCTGCCAGTGCAGGAGATGCAGGAGACGTGGTTTTCAATCCCTGGGTCGAGAAGATCCCCTGGAGGAGGAAATGGCAACCCACTCCAGTAGTCTTGCCTGGAAAATCCCATGGATAGAGGAGCCTGGCAGGCTACAGCCCATGGGGCCGCAAAGAGTTGGACGTGACTGAGTGACTAAGAACAAGCGTGGACTTGAACTAACCAAGAGCAGCCAGTCCCTTTGGAATTCCAAGTGTGACTTTAGTTTTCTAAGGGGACGGCACAGACCCAGTGGAATTTCCCATCAGTCTCGGGGGAGTGTCTGCACAATGGGAGGGTCCACAGAGGAGTCATCACTATAGGAACCCCAGTGACTTAATCCCCCTTAGATGGAGCGCAGTGGACCTGAGTTTCACAATTGAAACCACCAGGCAGTGACACGGGAGCAGAAGAAAAACCCTCTCATTTTTTGTTACCTGAACACACGAAGCCCCATTTTTAAAAGTCAGCCTGGTCGGTGGGCTCTCTCTCCCCGCAGTGTGGTCCGTGTTGCTGAAACTCTGATTACAACTGCACTCAGGATGAAAGGAACGGCCCCGAAACCTCACTTAGCAATCAGTGCCCGGGCGGCAGCTTGCTCTGCCGAGGAGGAGGGGGCGTCTCTGCTGGTCACAGCGATTTTGCTGTGTCACAGGAAGAAGCTGGCAGAGCTGCTATTACGGCAGCTAAATGCTATCATTTTAAGCACCATTCCAAAGAAAATAAGGATCTTGCCAGAGGAAAATAGTAACACACCAAAAAGGGGGAAAAACCGACATCAAGGTAAATAAACAGATTCCTCTCACGGGCCTAGGATGTCTTCTCTGGATAAGAAACAGTTAAAAAGAGCAAGAGATGGGGTGGTGGGGTGCTTGTAGGGTGTGTGTGTGTGGGGGTGCCTGCGCTCTGATCTTCAAAGATGCGTTTTGGTGGACAGTTTTTCTCCTATCTGCTCCCAAGTCTGCCACTGGCTCTGCTCCTATCATTCAGACTGATTGCCTCCTTCTCGTATTAATATTTGGAGAGTGCCCCTGTGTTCTAGGCACTGTGTGGGGTGCTAAGATACGGCAGAGAGGAGAAACAGGCAAGGCCCTGCCCATCCCGCGCTCGCTGAGGGCAGCAGACAAGAATGGAACAAGTACGCTGTTGTGTAGTAAGAACTGGGCCTTTGTCCCTGGTCCCTGGCAGGGAGCTTCCAAAGCCCTTGGAATTTCCTGAGTGATGGAGTGTCTTTGTTAGACTGATGAGCTGACTCACTGTGGGCCCTCGTTTAGGATGGCGGCTGGCCACCAGAAGGACGAGCCGCAGGCCTGGAGAGCTGGGAGTGTGAGCCAGTCTGACCTCTGGGCAGGTAGCCCCAAGGCCAGTGATGCAACCAACCACACTGGCCATGAGCCCCAGGAGGAATGCTGACACGGAAGCTCACTGGTTGGTGAACACACTGATCTGTGGGGAGGGGGCGCCCGGATCTGAGGGGTAGGGCTGGACAGGATGCCCAGCCTCCTCGACCTCGCCCGCACGCACTCTCCACGGTAAGGCTGCAACCCCAGCGCTGCCTGCCTGAGCCCTGCAAGACTTTCTACTGAATATTGAATCTGGGATGGGGACACGGGGAGTCTGTAATTATACCCCAATTGGCCAGAAGTGCAGGCAGCCTGGAGACGCCCCAGGACTTGGGGCTGGCATCAGAAGAAGAGGAGTCTGCCCTTGACTGTGGGGTCTGAGATAACTCTGGTAGGCAGTGTCAGGGCGGAACTGCAGGACCCCTGGCTCGTGTGGGCTGGCTGAGCTGAAACGTGGTTTATGGTGACATGTGTGAACAGTGCTGGTGACAGGGCTGCAGAGAGGGGACAAGGTGAGTCAGACCTGAGACTAGTGGGGTCTGACCCAGAAGGAGAGGTCAGGGCAGCTTCCCTGAGGACCTGAGGGGTGAGCAGAGCCAACCAGGCCAAGAAAGGGCAGAAGGGAGAGCGTGTGCACAGGCCCTGGGGCAGGACTGAGAGGAGACAGTACGGCCCAAAGGTCAGGGAGGAGGTGACCCTGAAGGTCAGGGAGGAGGTGGCTCCCAAGGTCACGGAGGGGGTGGCCCTGAAGGTCAGGGAGGGGGTGGCCCCAGAAGTCAGGGAGTCCCATACTAGCACTACAGGCCCAGAAGGACTCTTCCCCACACCTAGATGGGTGCACTGGGTCCTCTTCCCCCCCACGGTGAGAACCTACAGCCTCTGGCATGTCCTTGTGACTAATGGGAAGACATCGTCCTCTGGTCCCATGCACCCTGTGACCTCTCAGTATGGCAGCTGTTGAAGGCTCTGAGCTTGTCCTCGCACACAAGCCTCCAGAACAAAGTGGCAAAGTCACCCAAAGGACGGGCTCAGCGGTCAGGCCCTGCAGGGACTGGGGGTGGGCAAGAGCCAGGAGGTGACCAGGACATGCGACCAGGGCAGTGAGGTGACCTGTCTGGGGACAGAGAGTGAGCAAAGTCGGGGAGGCCACAGCGGGGCCCACCTGTGTCCTGTGGGCTGAGCCGGGCGGTCAGGTCTCACCCCACGTTTGGAGTAAGAGCTGCCTGGGCCTGGAGAGGAGAGGGCTCGAGTGCACAGGGCAGCGCCTGTGTCAGCTCAGGCCTGCCCTGGCATCTTGCCTGCTCCCTCCTCCCGGGCCCTCCGTCTACTGTCCCTTCCCACTCGTGTCCCTGAATCCCCACTTTCTGTCCTTGAAGCCCCACTTTCTGTCCTTCATCCCTTCACTCTTCTGTGCACCGGTTCAGGCAAGAGATGAGACTTGACTGGGTATCCCTGGAGGGCGAGGGGCCCAGCAGAGCCCTCCTGGGGACCCCTGTCCTGGGTAAGAGCCTCAGGAGTGAAAACCTGGGGGCTATGGTCAGGGCAGGAGACATACCAGGCCTCACAGTTGCAGGTTCGAATCCTTCTTCCTCTGCCTCTGATGGCCAGACCCAGTTGCTAGAAATGGGCTTACAGAGAAATCCACACCTGGGCATCTTGAAGGTTCACATAGATCATGTAGACGCAGATGCCATAGTTTCTTCAAAAACCAATCCTATGAATCCTACCGCCCCATGGTTTCAGAATAAAAATCATGTCTGCCTATACAATTTGGCTCAAGCAAAGAGTCAGTCAGTCCAGCTTCATACGTGTGGGCAGTGGTGGGGGCAAAGGCTGCACTGAGAAAAAGAAAAGGAAACCAACTCACATTTCATCTATGCTGTGTCATGGGAGGGGGGCGGGGGTCCGAAAAGCCAAGGATTAAATTACCTGAAACCCTACCAAGACAAACATTAGAAAGAAGGTGTGGAAGGAGCAGGAAGAGGAAACTGAGGCCAAAACGCGGGTCAGCCGTGGAGGAAGGAGCCCCCAGGGCCATGCAGGCTGTCTGGAGGCTGCTGTGGGCCCGGTGCTACCTTCCTGCCGTCACGCACAAGATGTGCATCCTGAGGGTGAGGTGGTGGGGCTGGGCCTGGAAATTAAGCATCCCGTGAAGCATGTAAGAGTTCATCAAGTCCCCTAATGTGCCTAAACACACGAGAAGCAAGTACCTGCTCCAGGACAGGTGCCACGGAGGCGATTTCCACTGCCATATCTCACACTGAGCGCTCTGTACAGCTGGCCTCCTCTTCCCTCAGGAGAGTGGATTAGGTGGGGAGGAGCCCAATGTCTCTAATGCAACCTGATCTAGTCTCACTGCACACGTGGAACGTGCCATCTATCTCATAAATGCATCGCAATGTTCCACAAATCACCCTCGTTTATCCCCTGAGACGTCTTTAACTCGGGGCTTAGAGTTACAAATGAATTCTCCCATGGATCTATTATTCTCAAACTCAGAGAGAGAGAGCCCGGGCTCATTCAGTGCTTCTCAGAGCTGAGCTGAATCGGGTAGTGCATAATCTGATGAGGACCTTTGGGACCAGCATGGAACCATGGCCAGTATGAACTGCAAGCCAGCTCTTGACTGGGCAGGTATCCAGGGGTCAAGTGTAAGTTCCATGAGTTACTGTCTGATGAGACATCTGACACTTGTAGGGACAAGTGACCGAAGAAGACTTATGTAGCATCCACCCTGGGACAAAGCTATGGTTTTTCCAATAGTCCTGTATGGATGTGAAAGTTGGACTATAAACAAGGCTGAGCACCAAAGAACAGATGTTTCGAATTGTGGTGCTGGAGAAGACTCTTGAGTGTTCCTTGGGCTGCACAGAGATCAAACCAATCAATTATAAAGGAAATCAACTCTGAATATTCAGTGGAGGGATTGATGCTGAAGCAAAAGCTCCAATACTTCTGCTACCTCATGTGAAGAGCCAACTCATTAGAAAAGACCCTGATGCTGGGAAAGATTGAAGGCAGGAAGAGAAGGGGAAGACAGAGGATGAGATGATTGGATGGCGTCACCAACTCAATGGACATGAGTTTGAGCAAACTCTGGGAGATAGTGAAGGAAAGGGGAGCCTGGCATGCTGCAGTCCATGGAGTTTCANTTCTAAAGGTCTTGAAAAATGCCCTTTGCATCTGTGAGTGATTCATTTAGGAAATTTTCAATACTTTTTATTAAATAAAGTTTTTATTGTTATTCTTGCTATCATTATATAAACAATATGTATTTTGGCAGCCTTACAAAATTAATTTTAAAATACTTCCCCCAAATTATTGCACTGAAAGTAGAGTATACATATCCCTCAAAATGAACATATCTTTTATCTGAGTAATGAAGCCAAGTAATATGTTTATGCACTGCTTTAAAAGAAGAAAAGGTAATTAAATTTTCAGGCTCATCCTATCTACTTTCATTGCTCCTTAATTCCACAGTATGCATTTATTTGTTTACATTTTAACATTTTTGCAAATGACATACATCCTAAGATAAAATCTACATTAAATATGGGTTTATTCTTTTTCTCCTAAAACACTTTTGATGCATCCAGCAATCCACAGTGAAACAGACATGAGAAAACACATGATTTTTCACATGTCTACTACTGACGAGGCATGTAGGTTCTGCTATATGCTTAATAAAACAGTACTTCTCACACACAGAAGTCCCTAGAGCCAGCCTAATGCCCACAGTCAATCGCTGTTCTGCTTGAAAGGAAAAGGGTGCCACCGAGAGCAACCAGAAAGAACAGAAAAGTGAACCAGGAACTTCCCCGGTACCCTGTGCAGCAAGCAGGAGTCATGTGATTCACTTCTGGCCAATAGGAAGAAAGCAGAGAAGCAGCTGTCCTAGGAAGAGAGACATTGCTGGTGTGACCCCTGCTCTTCCCGTCCGTCCCACCTTACTCTTTAAGGATAATGGTACCAAGGCTCAGAGAGGTTAAAATAACTCAACCCAAACCCTGCCTTTCCTAACTAGCTAAGCCAGAGGCAAATACCTCAGGGCATTCAGCCAATTCCTTAGGAGCCAATTTCTTTAGAGAGCTAAAATGTTACCGGGGTAATATGCACCAGTCAAATCAAATTTCATCATGCAATCCTTCATATAACTAGTGCAATATAAAAACAGCACTTTGAGGTAGCAAGAAGCCTGTCCCCTGCCTNAGTGGGGGAAAGGGGGGAAGGGGAGAGCTGGTGTGGAAAGGAGAGAAGGGAGGGAGGGAGGCCTGGACTACATGGCCCCCAAGAGAGGCCTCTCCTTTAGGAGAAGGAGCTGGGCTACAGAATCTGAGTCTCACCTACAGCACTGTGGTCAGCTCTGTGGGCCTCGTACTTCTCTACTGAGCAGTAACGCCAGGCTGGACTGGTCCTGTGTGTCCAAAATGAGAATTTCCAAACACCTCCTCAATTCTGCCTCTCCCTGGGTCCACAGTCATTCCATCCCACATGTGGGCAGCCCAGAGATGGGCACCCCTGTGGCTGTGCACAGACATGCAATCCTCCCCAAGGGTAGTGAGTCAGGACAAAACAGTCCAGACTTTACCACCTTAAAAATACTGTCTTAAATTAAAATGCATAAACCCATATCCCTCAAATCAATTCAGAACTTTGTGTCTGACATCCATCCTTGACAAAAGCTCTCCAGAAAGTGGGCATAAAGGGACCATACCTCAGCATAATAAAGACTACATGTGACAAGCCCACAACTTACATCATAATAGATGTTGAAAAGCTGAAAGTTTTCTCTCTAGGATCAAGAATAAGACAAAGATGCCCACTCTCACCACTTTCGTTCAACATGGTATTGGAAGTCTTAGCCAGAGCAAGTAGGCAAGAGAAAGAAATAGCAGGATTCCAAATTAGAGAGGAAGAAGTATAACTAAAATAGATCAGGGCCCTATCATTCATTTCTACCCTCCAGGTCCTTTGCCTGCCTTTTGTCTGTGGGAAACTTTAATGAAAGAATAAGTTTAATTAGAAAAGTGAGAAATGTGGAAACAAAGGAAAACAGTCAAAGGAGACTAAATAATAATAATGTGCTCGTTAAACATGGTCAAGGACCATTAGTAGATATTCCCCCCCCCCCCAAAAAAAAAGAGAGAGAGAGAGATAGAGATGGCCAACAGGTGCATGAGAAGATGCTCAGCATCACTAGTCACCAGGGAAATATGGATCAATAAACCACAATGAGATGTCACCTCACACCCGTTAGGATGGCTGCATCAAAAAGACAAGAGTTAACAAGTGTTGGTAAGGATGTGGAGAAGAGGAATTCCTTGTACACTGTTGGGGAGATGTAAACTGGTGCAGCCCCTATGGAAAACAGGATAGAGGTGTCTCAGAAAGTCAAAAGTAGAACAACTATATGACCCAGCAACTCCAATTCTAGGTATTTATCCAAAGAAAGTGACAGCAGGATATTGAAAGGATATCTGCCTCCCATGCCCAGTGCAGACTTACTTACCACAGCCAAGACATAGAAGCAATCTACGTGTCCATTAACAGATGAATGGGTAAAGAAGATAGGGTGTATATACACAACGGAATATTATTCAGCCTTTAAAAGGAAGGAAATTCTGACACACGCCACAATGTGAACAAACGTTGAGGACAATATGCCGTGTGAAATAAGCCAGTCACAAAAAGACAAATACTTATAGGGGGTCCCGAGAGAAGTCAAACTCATAGAAAGAAGACTTCCAGATGAGGAAGTTGATGAGGCTGCTACAGACCCAGGTGCCCAAGGGGAGATACCCATGTGGGGCCTGAGGACGAGCGTCTCCCCCTAGGTTGCTGACATCCAAAATACAGCAAACTATCTTGTCCACCAAGCTGGCCACTTCATTGACTTTTGAGCGGCAAGCAGCCAGCCCTCACTTTCAGTTACACTGGGAACCAGCCCCAGTCACCCTTGGTTTGTGCCCTGCACATAGATTTTCTTGTTAACACGCACTGAAATTCCCTTGTTTTTCTTAGAATTGACTAGACTGCTTCCCTGGTGGCTCAGTGGTAAAGAACCTGCCTGGCAATGCAAGAGACCAGTTCAATCCTTGGGTTAGGAAGATCCCCTGGAGTAGGAAATGGCAACCCACTCCAGTATTCTTGCCTGAGAAATCCCATGGACAGAAGAGCGTGGCAGGCTACAGCCCATGGAGTTGCAAAGAGTCAGACATGATGGAGTGACTAAATAACAACAGGCTGGATGGAAGACAGATAGTCACCTGCCTACCAGGATTCAGCAGTGAGTCAGGCTGGGCAACCCCAGAAGAGAGAGTGTCTGGTGCCTCCAGGGAGGGTCAGTTGTCTCAGTGAAGGAAAGCATCCTCTGTCTGCTCTGCTGAGCAGAATGACAGGGAGGGGGCCTGGCTCTTCTGCTCTAAGGGTAGTGGGGGTGGGGTGGGGGGTTGGTCTCATTCACCTCTTCTAGACGAGGCAGGTGGCTGAGAGAAGGGAAGGGATGAACCTGTGGTCACACACTGAGATGAAGCCTCATCCACGGTCCCCCTGCTGGGTCAGGCTGCGGAGTGAGTGTGCTGCTGGTGTCTGCCCCGTGGGCCTGACCAGGGCACGGCCCGAGTCTCTGCCCACCCTGCCTGTGCCTGCTGGCCGCCTGCTCTGCCTGCCCACGTGTGGATGCACCTCAGCCACACACGCCCCACCACCCACATGCTGCTTGCCTTCCAGGTCTGGCACTCACTGCTCACTTTATTTTCATTAAATTTTTTTAGCTGAAAACTCGCTCTGCACCAGAGTTCCATGAAATGAGCTGCCCGGTGTAGACGCAGAGCATATGGTGGGGCATGTCGGGGGGTGGCTGCTGGCGGCATCTTTGAGGCGGTGACACAGGGCGCCCAGCCGGCAGCTGAGCCTCCGTGTGGAAGCTGGGCCGTCTGACCCTGTGGGAAAGCTGCCCGTGTAAAAACTAAAATAAAGAAGATGAGAGAGTCTCACTTGAGGTTGTGCCAAGGCAATTATCCAGGCATAAGCTCTGCTGAGGTCTTTCCATCTCAAAAGGCAGCTTTTCCTCGCATGAGGGAGTGACTAATGCAGTTCTGAGATCAGACTTGCCCTAGATAAGCCCAAAGGTGGATCTCTGGGGGCCCTGGTCAGGATACCACACAGTCTCCTATTCTGATGGTGGTACAGGATGGTGAAGAGTGAACAGTAAGAACGTTAGATTCATGAAAGGAGGGACTCTGTCAGCCTTGTTGACTATAGAATCCCCACGATCCAGGATGGATGGAGGCATGAATGGATGGATAGATGGATGGAAGAAAGGATGCATGAGTGGGTGGACGGATGTTATGTATGAGGGATACACTGGATGGATGAATGATGGATGGTTGTTTGCACAGATGGATGTATGGATGGATGGATCAGTGGTGGAACAGTGGATGGATGGATGCACGGGTGAGTGGGTGGGTGTTTGGATAGATGGATAGATGACAGATATATTGATTGGATGGATGAATGAATGATGGATGTCTGGATAGATGGATAGATAAGTGGATGGATAGGTAGATGGATAGATTCATGGGTGAGTGGATAGACAGGTGAAGAATGGATGCATGGGTGGGTGGGGTGATGGATGGATAGATAGGTGATGGATGGATGACTGAGTGGGTGGGTGGTGGATGGGTGGATGCATGGGGGATGGGTGGATGGATAGTTACATGGAGGAATGGATTCATAGGTGGGTGGGTGGATAAATAAGTGGGTAGCTGAGTGGATGTATGGATTATGGTCACAAGATATTCTTTTATGACAACTTATGGCAAAGGCACTGAAGTGTCACCAGGGTTCCCTACAACTCTAGCCTGTCCAGTCCCAGTGTAGAAGCTGCCTCATCCAGAACTCAGACTTGCTGGTTGAGATCCCTGCTCAGTTCTGAGCTGTGTGCCCTCGAGCAGGTTGCCTGACTGCTCTGAGTTTCCTAGTTCTCATCAGGGAAAAGAGGATGAAATGACATTCCCTCTAAGGTCTGCGCAAGGACGGCCTACGGTCTATGAGTCCCCAGACATGAACGACAGTTATTAGTGTTCTAAAACACCGAATATTCTCAGCTACTTAATGCTGTATCTTTGGTAGCTTTGATTGATCCCCTTTCAAAGTTTCTAAACTGGGAACATTAAAAAATAAATGACATTTCAGGGCCACGGGGAAATTGCAGTGTTATAGAACAGTCCCTAAAATCTTTTCAGAATGATTTCTGGGCTCACATCTCTCATATACAGAAGCTCTTTCCTGCTCAGGACATGCTTAGTAGTTCTTATCCTGTTTCCTTCTAAAATAACTCTAAAATATACGAAGTGACATGACAGCACACACCGAGCTCCACCTCTGGTTGGAGGTGGCTGGGGCCTAATTGCTGACGTGCTCGGGCTCTGCTGAGCATGAAGTCCTTCCTGGGCCCCAGCGAACCCTCATGTTTTGATGCTAATTTTCAATTTGCATCTTTAAAAAGGTAACATTTGATCCAGATGAGCTGGTCTGGTCTGAAATATTTATCTATGAAGAACACATTTTAGTTCCTTCTGGGGAGGGAGGGATCCCCTTTCCACGTGGAACGTATTTAAAGCGCATTATGGGGGTGTGGCGTGCCTCTCTCCGAATCCCAGCGGTTTCAATGTCTCTTCGCCTGTTCTGACTTTGCTATTGAATGAAGGATAAGCTCAAGGTCAGGGCCATGCATCCCATGGTGGCTGCAGGGCTGGCATGGGCTTTCCTGAGATCAGTGATATATTGGAAAGTCCCTGTTGGAGTCCAGCCCAGCTGGGCCCTGGAAGCCAAATGCACCATGCAAATGTCCACGATGCTGCCTTCTGACAAAACCGCCTGGCAGTTTTCTAAGCTGCTCAGCATGCAAAAGCTTAAGTGTCACACTCGGGAGTGAAGAAGCAGATGGACACACTTTGGGTGGCCGCAGTGGACCTGTCCCCCTGGTAGTTGTCTGGCTGGGCAACCTGAGGACACACAAGGGACCAGAGCACCAGTGGTCACAGACAGCTTCATCCCACAGATGTCTGTAAGCGGCCCACCCTGCAGACTGTTAGCATGCGTGTTCAGTCCTGTCCGACTCTTTGCGACTCCATGGACTATAACCCGCCAGGCTCCTCTGTCCATAGGATTCTCCAGGCAAGAATACTTGAGTGCATTGCCATTTCCTTCTCCAGGGGATCTTCCTGACCCAGGGATCAAATCCATGTCTCTTACATCTCCTGCATTAGCAGGCAGATTCTTTACCACTAGTACCACTTGGGAAGCCCACAGACTGTCAGAGGCCCTGTTAAAAAACAAAGTTATTCCACCCTCCAAAAGCATGTACCTTCCATGGGCATTGTATGCAAAATGAATCAGAACCCAAGAAGGTCCCTAAAACAGGGCTTCTGTCCACCCACCTTCTGCTCCAGGCCTCACACTCCATCATGGCAAACCGACACTAGAGTCTGGCTCTTTATTTATCCCACTGAGTGTTGGGGTGTCAGCGCCACACGGACAGTGCAGCATCTGTCAGGCGACTGACCTTAACTTTCTTCTTTTTAAAAAAATATGTACTGATGTGTACTCATACACAGTGATAATGTGCACTGGTTTTCAGGTGACAGCCTGAGCATTTCACAAATGCAGGTGCCTGTGTAAACAACACCGTGATGCAGACCATTGAACATGGCCAGCACTCCTGTCCATTCACAAGCACCACCTCCCCACCTAGGCACCTCCCCTACTATTCTATCGCCATCAACTCGTGTGGGAGCCAGAAGGATGGTCCCCAAAGATGTCCACGTCCTTGTTCCCAGAACCTGTAAAGATGTGACTACATGACAAGAGGTACTTGGCAGAGGCCACTAAGTTAAGGGTCTTGAGGAGGGGAATGATCCTGGATTCTGGGCGGGCCCAATGTAATCACAGGGTCCTTATAAGAAGGAGGTAGGCAGGTCAGAGTGAGAGGAGGACAGGTGATGATGGAAGCCCAGGTTGGGGTGATGTGGTGCCTGTAGAGGCTGGAGAAGCATGGAAGCCGACTCTTCCCCAGATCCTCCAGAGGAGCAGGGCCTCAAGGACCTACTTTAGACATCTAACCCCCGTGACTGTAAGAGGGTGAATTTAGGTCTTTAAGCCACTATGTCTGTTAACTTGTTATAGCTAGCACAGTAGGTTTGGCCTGTTAATCAACGTCATGCAACTGGAATGGTCAGTGTGTGCTCTTTGGGGTCTGCTTCTCTTGCTGGTGAACCTCATGCATGACACATGAATAGCTCCTTCCCTCCACTTCTGTGCTGCATCCTGAGGTACACCTGTGCCCCGGTCTTTTAACCCAGTCTCCTCTGAGTGTGTACCTGGGCACCTCCCAGTGTTGATCATATATGAATAAAGCTTCTGGGGACATGCCTGAACATTTTTAAATTACTTTTTTGTTGTGATATATGCACTCATTTCTCCTGTGAATATCCCCAGAATTGCTAGGGAAATTCTTTATAAGAAAGTTTCTGTCTCACTTTGGGGAAAGCTGGCCAACCCTTGTGTGAAGTGTTTGCACGGATCTCCACCACTATTCATGAGCCACGAAGAAGAGTACAATTCTTCCACACATTTGATGACTTGTAATCACAACTTCACTTCTTCATTGAAAAGTGACTCATCTGAACGATTACTCGGGGTTGAGGCCCTTGGATTATACTTCTATTTCAGTCTTGGTTTCTCTCCTGCTCTCAGCCGCAGACATGAGGATGTTAACTACTTTAACAATATGAACACGGGGGCTTAGGGCCATAGCTACATGTATGTGGTTCAGCCACTCTGAGTTCTTATTCCTCACTTTTGAACACAGTCCCTAAGACCCTGTGTGGGCACCCAGGTCCATCTCTAAGATGTGGTACCCAGCCCATGCTGGGAAGTGTCAGTGCTGTAGGGATGGTGGGTTCCAGGGCACTTTATAAAGCCTGGGGTCTCCTTGCGGGATGGGAGTGGTAGCAGCAAGGTGTCCACAGGACAGAGGGAGAGGTAAGTCGCCAGGCCCGAGGAGGGCAGAGGAGGGGAGTGCGGTTGGTGTGGCTTTGGGGAAGTGGGACCAGAGCTCTTGCATCTCCTGGGGAGGCAGGTGCAAAAGATGGAGGGCAGACAGCTTTAACTGTGGTCGCCAGGCCCTAAACAAAATCAGCCTGGAGAAGGTGTTTTAGAGTATGTCTCCACTGTGCCCATGATTTTCTTGACAATGTTCTTCCTAAAAATGACAAGACCTCCCCCACNGGTGGGTGGATAAATAAGTGGGTAGCTGAGTGGATGTATGGATTATGGTCACAAGATATTCTTTTATGACAACTTATGGCAAAGGCACTGAAGTGTCACCAGGGTTCCCTACAACTCTAGCCTGTCCAGTCCCAGTGTAGAAGCTGCCTCATCCAGAACTCAGACTTGCTGGTTGAGATCCCTGCTCAGTTCTGAGCTGTGTGCCCTCGAGCAGGTTGCCTGACTGCTCTGAGTTTCCTAGTTCTCATCAGGGAAAAGAGGATGAAATGACATTCCCTCTAAGGTCTGCGCAAGGACGGCCTACGGTCTATGAGTCCCCAGACATGAACGACAGTTATTAGTGTTCTAAAACACCGAATATTCTCAGCTACTTAATGCTGTATCTTTGGTAGCTTTGATTGATCCCCTTTCAAAGTTTCTAAACTGGGAACATTAAAAAATAAATGACATTTCAGGGCCACGGGGAAATTGCAGTGTTATAGAACAGTCCCTAAAATCTTTTCAGAATGATTTCTGGGCTCACATCTCTCATATACAGAAGCTCTTTCCTGCTCAGGACATGCTTAGTAGTTCTTATCCTGTTTCCTTCTAAAATAACTCTAAAATATACGAAGTGACATGACAGCACACACCGAGCTCCACCTCTGGTTGGAGGTGGCTGGGGCCTAATTGCTGACGTGCTCGGGCTCTGCTGAGCATGAAGTCCTTCCTGGGCCCCAGCGAACCCTCATGTTTTGATGCTAATTTTCAATTTGCATCTTTAAAAAGGTAACATTTGATCCAGATGAGCTGGTCTGGTCTGAAATATTTATCTATGAAGAACACATTTTAGTTCCTTCTGGGGAGGGAGGGATCCCCTTTCCACGTGGAACGTATTTAAAGCGCATTATGGGGGTGTGGCGTGCCTCTCTCCGAATCCCAGCGGTTTCAATGTCTCTTCGCCTGTTCTGACTTTGCTATTGAATGAAGGATAAGCTCAAGGTCAGGGCCATGCATCCCATGGTGGCTGCAGGGCTGGCATGGGCTTTCCTGAGATCAGTGATATATTGGAAAGTCCCTGTTGGAGTCCAGCCCAGCTGGGCCCTGGAAGCCAAATGCACCATGCAAATGTCCACGATGCTGCCTTCTGACAAAACCGCCTGGCAGTTTTCTAAGCTGCTCAGCATGCAAAAGCTTAAGTGTCACACTCGGGAGTGAAGAAGCAGATGGACACACTTTGGGTGGCCGCAGTGGACCTGTCCCCCTGGTAGTTGTCTGGCTGGGCAACCTGAGGACACACAAGGGACCAGAGCACCAGTGGTCACAGACAGCTTCATCCCACAGATGTCTGTAAGCGGCCCACCCTGCAGACTGTTAGCATGCGTGTTCAGTCCTGTCCGACTCTTTGCGACTCCATGGACTATAACCCGCCAGGCTCCTCTGTCCATAGGATTCTCCAGGCAAGAATACTTGAGTGCATTGCCATTTCCTTCTCCAGGGGATCTTCCTGACCCAGGGATCAAATCCATGTCTCTTACATCTCCTGCATTAGCAGGCAGATTCTTTACCACTAGTACCACTTGGGAAGCCCACAGACTGTCAGAGGCCCTGTTAAAAAACAAAGTTATTCCACCCTCCAAAAGCATGTACCTTCCATGGGCATTGTATGCAAAATGAATCAGAACCCAAGAAGGTCCCTAAAACAGGGCTTCTGTCCACCCACCTTCTGCTCCAGGCCTCACACTCCATCATGGCAAACCGACACTAGAGTCTGGCTCTTTATTTATCCCACTGAGTGTTGGGGTGTCAGCGCCACACGGACAGTGCAGCATCTGTCAGGCGACTGACCTTAACTTTCTTCTTTTTAAAAAAATATGTACTGATGTGTACTCATACACAGTGATAATGTGCACTGGTTTTCAGGTGACAGCCTGAGCATTTCACAAATGCAGGTGCCTGTGTAAACAACACCGTGATGCAGACCATTGAACATGGCCAGCACTCCTGTCCATTCACAAGCACCACCTCCCCACCTAGGCACCTCCCCTACTATTCTATCGCCATCAACTCGTGTGGGAGCCAGAAGGATGGTCCCCAAAGATGTCCACGTCCTTGTTCCCAGAACCTGTAAAGATGTGACTACATGACAAGAGGTACTTGGCAGAGGCCACTAAGTTAAGGGTCTTGAGGAGGGGAATGATCCTGGATTCTGGGCGGGCCCAATGTAATCACAGGGTCCTTATAAGAAGGAGGTAGGCAGGTCAGAGTGAGAGGAGGACAGGTGATGATGGAAGCCCAGGTTGGGGTGATGTGGTGCCTGTAGAGGCTGGAGAAGCATGGAAGCCGACTCTTCCCCAGATCCTCCAGAGGAGCAGGGCCTCAAGGACCTACTTTAGACATCTAACCCCCGTGACTGTAAGAGGGTGAATTTAGGTCTTTAAGCCACTATGTCTGTTAACTTGTTATAGCTAGCACAGTAGGTTTGGCCTGTTAATCAACGTCATGCAACTGGAATGGTCAGTGTGTGCTCTTTGGGGTCTGCTTCTCTTGCTGGTGAACCTCATGCATGACACATGAATAGCTCCTTCCCTCCACTTCTGTGCTGCATCCTGAGGTACACCTGTGCCCCGGTCTTTTAACCCAGTCTCCTCTGAGTGTGTACCTGGGCACCTCCCAGTGTTGATCATATATGAATAAAGCTTCTGGGGACATGCCTGAACATTTTTAAATTACTTTTTTGTTGTGATATATGCACTCATTTCTCCTGTGAATATCCCCAGAATTGCTAGGGAAATTCTTTATAAGAAAGTTTCTGTCTCACTTTGGGGAAAGCTGGCCAACCCTTGTGTGAAGTGTTTGCACGGATCTCCACCACTATTCATGAGCCACGAAGAAGAGTACAATTCTTCCACACATTTGATGACTTGTAATCACAACTTCACTTCTTCATTGAAAAGTGACTCATCTGAACGATTACTCGGGGTTGAGGCCCTTGGATTATACTTCTATTTCAGTCTTGGTTTCTCTCCTGCTCTCAGCCGCAGACATGAGGATGTTAACTACTTTAACAATATGAACACGGGGGCTTAGGGCCATAGCTACATGTATGTGGTTCAGCCACTCTGAGTTCTTATTCCTCACTTTTGAACACAGTCCCTAAGACCCTGTGTGGGCACCCAGGTCCATCTCTAAGATGTGGTACCCAGCCCATGCTGGGAAGTGTCAGTGCTGTAGGGATGGTGGGTTCCAGGGCACTTTATAAAGCCTGGGGTCTCCTTGCGGGATGGGAGTGGTAGCAGCAAGGTGTCCACAGGACAGAGGGAGAGGTAAGTCGCCAGGCCCGAGGAGGGCAGAGGAGGGGAGTGCGGTTGGTGTGGCTTTGGGGAAGTGGGACCAGAGCTCTTGCATCTCCTGGGGAGGCAGGTGCAAAAGATGGAGGGCAGACAGCTTTAACTGTGGTCGCCAGGCCCTAAACAAAATCAGCCTGGAGAAGGTGTTTTAGAGTATGTCTCCACTGTGCCCATGATTTTCTTGACAATGTTCTTCCTAAAAATGACAAGACCTCCCCCACTGAAAGTCCTCAAAGCCTGGATATTGGGCATTTCCTTTAGGAAAGGAAGCAGGTTAACAGGAAACCTGGCCTTAAGGGAAGGTGCTTTTTCTACCTGGACCCCTGCCCATGCGGCTTCCTTTCTCAGTCTCGGCCAAGTGGAGAATCAGCACATCTCCTTGCGTGACTGTCACGATCACTGTTAAGTCTTAGAGCCCTGGGTCTGAGCCAGGTGCACTGGGTGCCACCGGATATTTCAGAAAAGGCAGGAAGCATGAAATTTATCTGATGCCTCTACATAAAACCATTCCACCATCGGGGAGGAGAGTGAAAGGCATGAAAATTAGACAAATCACCCCAACGTTCCCCAGAAGTGCCATTGTTTAGGACGTCACAGCTGTCCTCATTGTTTTCAGAAATTAAAACAGAAAGAGAGCAAAAAGAGCAGAGGAACGAGGTGGGGCATGCAGGGCCTCATTCCGGGAGTCGGGAGGAGAAACACCGTGGGGCCAGAGACGGTGGGGGTCGTGGTCCTACGCGCCTGCCTGCCTGGCCTCTGGGCAGTGTCTGGGCATCCTCCCCACACTCCCTGCCTGGTACGTGGCCCCTGGGACTCCTGGCTGCACTTTCTGATCAGCAGCACGTGAAAAGACATGGTCCTCTCATTAGTCTTTAACTGAGGTTGTCAGTCACCTAATTGCTTCAATAAAATATAATTAATTAAGAATAACATGTGGAGATATTTCCATGTGCTGAAGATCACACACTGTGATTTCTAGATTCTTCCTGATAAGCTGTGTCCTGCCATCCACTTTCTCGTTGTATTTAGCTGAAGGGGGAAGCAATTTCACAGTTAAAGATGGTACTTTCCATTTGCCCTTTGGATTGAGGGGACAAAGAGAATTTAAGATTTACTATTATTTTGCAGAACAAGTGACCCATGTGAAGCCCGGAGCCTGGGCAGAAACTGCTTAAAGAAAGATGCAGATGTGGGAACATGTGAGGTGGAGCACCTGGAGAACAGTTCAGAAGGTGGTGCTGTGAGATCCGGTCAGAAGGAAGTGAGGTGGAAAAGGACCACTTCCTGTTGTCTGGACCCAGCTTACATGTTTTCCATAAGCTTATTTAGTTGGAGTCATTGCACCCAGAGCGGGGAGGGTAGCACAAAGTGGCCACTTTCCAGAGTGCCCTGAGTTCTAGAGAGGTGACCAGAAGCCACAGAGCACGACAGCAAATGGGGCCAGTACTATGTGCCCCTGACTCATCATGTCCAGAAAAAATAAAAGTTATATAGCAGGAAAAACTGCGTTAGGTTTAACTGGACACACAGACACTCCCTCAAACTTGTAAAGGTATATTTGCTCATGTCAATGAAGGCCAGGGGTGTGCAATCCAGGCAATTACAGTGGCCAGCAGGATGATGTAGACTCAGCCTCCTCTTTCTCTGCCCTGTGTACCTGTGGTTTCCATCCTCAAAGTCCCCTCATGGTCCAACGTGGCTGCTGGAGCTCCAGCCATCACTTCTATGTTCCACACAGGATAAAACAAGGAAAGAAGGAAGTTGAGGGGTGGGGGCAGGTATAAGGAAAATTTTGCAAAAAAAAAAAAAAAAAAAAGAGGAAAAAAACCCAAAACTTTAAGTCCCACGAAATATTTTCGGTGAGAACTTAATTGTCTGGTGAAACCTAGCTACAAGTGAGCCTGGAAACAAGCCTTTTGTCAGGTAGATTATTGTCCTGAGTAAATTTTTGGATCTGTAGACAAGAAAGAAAGGGAAAAGAGATGTTCTCCAACAGACTCCACCATGGCGACCAGCGAGAATGTGGCTTAACCTTCCTGTTTTCTCATCTGTAAATTGGTCTAACACTCATTCAGGTAAGACAAGTATGTGTTTTAAAGCTAAAGCTCTTTGCAAGCACTCATTATTAAAAAAAAAAAAAGTCCATTCTGCACCAAAGAGCTAAATAACCAAGGCAGACGTCATAAGGGAGATTTCCAGCCAGAGCAAACTTCAGCTGACACCACTGGATTGCCCACCATGCATCTGTGAGCTGGAGCTGTATCAGTGCTGCAGGAGCCACGCTGTCCCACCACCAGATCTGAAGGGGATCCCATGTCCCACCATCCCTGCCGCTGCACCCGTACTGCATGGCTTCAGTTTCCTTGGAAAGGCCAGTTTCTCTGGGTGGCCGTGAGTCTAGTTTTGGCCAGTGGATGTTCTGGCCATGGGTTCCTCCCAGTGGGCAGGTCCCTGCAGTGGTGACTAAGGAGTCCTTGGGCTCTGGATGGAGCAGACAGCCTGGATTCCCACCTGACTGTGTGGAACAGAGCCCTCCAAAAAGACATAACCTTTGATATTAATCCTGATGTTGGGGGGTGTCTGTCCCCCACACCGACCCCGCTCCCTCTGCTTGTCCAGGCTGCTCTCAGGACAGCACCCCTCTCCTCGGGCTGCTGCAGCTCAGTACTGCCCTCACCCGCCTTGGATCAGCACTAATGGGCTCCGTCCTTTCCCTTCTTACACAAGCACTTCTGGATTCAACTGTGACTTGCAAGCATGGTTTCAGCAGCCTTCAACCCGGGGAGTTGTGCTGGACAGATAGAAAAGCATTCTGGCCTCCAAGCATTCTGGCCTCCATTCTGGCACCCCTTGAGGGGGTGAAATCCTCCTGGAGAAGACCCCTGAAGATGGGGGCTTGCTCTGCTTTGTCACCAGGGCTGTGAGAGTAGGGTGAACTATACTCCATGTCAGTGTCCTCTGCGGTCAGGCCATGATCCACCATAGCAAGGGCTGTCCCTGCATGGGAACCTGTCTAAAGAGGACAGGAAGAAGTCCAGGGAGGCTGCCCAGCAAACCCTCGCTCCACCTATGGCATCTGGAATGCTGTGTCCAGCAGGGATCCCTGGCTCAGGGGTGGCCCTGTGTGCCCACAACTCCCTCACCCTAAGGGGCACAAGTCACAGCCGCCACTTGTCGCACCACTGGGAGCCAGCGAAGGGCAGGTGCAGAGTTCATTTCACCCTAGTTTCTCCAAGGCTCAGCATCACACATGCAAGCAGGCACTGGTTATTGTTCATGACAAATATAAATGTGGTTCCTCTTCCTTGTTCTAGAGAAAAAGGCCAGTGGGTGGAAGAAAGGAGGGATTATAGACCAACTTCCAAGACTGGACTGTGTCTGAGGGTCATCCTGATTCATGAAGGGTTGGTGGCCGAGTTGAAGTGGTCTGGGGGACCCAGAGAGAGTGACAGGCCATCCAAGTCAGTCATCTTGACAGAGTGGCCTGGAGGGACTGGCTTCACTGACCAAAACTGTCATGGTCGAGGCCTGCAGCCACAGCTCCAGGTCACTTCTAAACAAACATCTGTGTAGCAAGTTTTGATAAGAAAACCAAGCAAGAAAATGGACACTTCATAGCTTTTCCAAGAGCTAGGATGTCGTTTGGTGAGAATCTTAATGAGAAAGCCAGTTTGGAACATGTCCAAATCTAGTGCTTTTCTGGATCCTGCATCTGAATACATCAGCTCAGACTGTACGATGCCCCAGAAATATGTCAAAATCAATCCTCGCTCAGCTGGAGTCTACTGGCGCAGGGCAGGGGTGTGCAGCCTGGATGGGCCTGCCTCTCCAGTTTACAGAGGAGGCCACTGGGGTCACTGTGGGGGGTGGGCTGGGCGCCGTGCCCCAGGCTGTGGGGAGGTTAAAGCACGTGATTCATGAGGATGCGGGCAGAGGAGGCTGGCCATCCTCATGTCTCTGACCGCTCTGGTTTCCTCTCCGTGAGAAACGGCAGGGTTGCCAGTGATGCACGGAAAGTACAGCTCCTGCCCGCCCCTGTGCACCCTTCTTCCTATCAAGTCAAGTCTCAGTGGCTCATGCAGAACCTGGCCTGCTTCTCTCAAGAGGCAGGTTGTTCCTTCACCCATGGCCAGCAGCGAACCTACGAAGTAGACCAGTTCTGTGATGGTTAATGCTGTGGGTCAGCTTGGGCCTTATGTTCTGTCTAGGTATAGTTGCCTGCAGGTGGCCTCAGGCGTCTGAGGATGAGATCAACATCGAAATTAGGAGACTCGGAATAGAGCATAAGGCCTTCCATAACCCAGGTGGGCCTTGTCTAATCAGGTGACACCCTGACAGAGAAAAGCCTGCGGTGCCTCAACAAAGAGAAAACTTTCTGCCTTCCAATACAACTACACTATCAAATCAGCTCTTCCTTCGGTCTCCGGCCCTCTTTGCAGATTTCCCCCATCATGTGAGCCAAGGCCTTACAATCCCTCTCTCCCCATCTATACATCCTACAGATTCTTTCACTGGAGAAGTTACTAATGCAAAGTCCCTCATGCTCCCCTTACCCTTATAAGTCTCAAGCAACATGATTCTAGTCTTTTCTTCCTCTTCTTTATCTATAAATAGCACTCTTGGGAACATCACCTCTCCTCTACATAAGTTGCAAGAATCCAGGATGCAAATCTATCATAATGCAAAAATCAAGCCTCCGTAAATATTTAAAGCTGAAAATCTTTCATGGTACATCATCAATCCCAAGATAAATAAGCCAGGCTGATCTACTTGGATGCTCATTCAATGCTAATGTGAGAACATGGGTCTGTAAATGAAAACAGCAAGCAAATCCTGCAGAAAGGATGACTGTGAGCTCACCCTTCCAACGGTACAAGGTGTGCGGAGCTGCCGCTACTCAGTGTTTGGTTCTCTTGCACAAGTAAGGTCCCTGTCCCCTAAAATATCCATTTCATGGATGGGGTGCTTAAAAAACAGCAACCTCAACACAGCCAGGCACTTACAGAATTGTCTTCGTAGCCTGGTTCCTAAACGTTGACACATGGAAGAATCTCATCATTCCTTCCTCCATTTACACAACACCAAGTTTCCTAAGGTAGGTGCAGGGCCCATAGGCACTGCCCACACAGATGCCAACTGGATGGCGGTCCCTACTCAGGCAGAAACGATTTCTTTTTTAAAAATTTTGTTCATTTGTTTGTTTGCTGCATTGAGTCCTAGTTGCTTCTTACAAGACCTTTTGCTGCAGCGCATGGGCTCTTTAGCTGCGGTGCGCATGCTTAGAAGTTGTGGGTCTGTGGCACGTGGGATCTTAGTGCATGTTTAGAAGTTGTGGGTCTGTGGCATGCGGGATCCTAGTTCCCCGACCAGGGGTCAAACCTGTATCCCCTGCACTGGCAGGCAGATTCTTAACCTTTGGGCCACCAGGGAAGCCCTAGAAATTATTCCTTTTCCAAACAAAAACTGTAATTTAAATGCTTATACTTCATGTATCGATATTTTAAACAAGAAAAATATACAAGGCAGCAAGACTATGTCTGAAGAAAATGACATGACCTATACAAATTACCAATTCCAAGGGCAATGCAGGGGACACCCAAGAACCGGATATAGGTTTCAAGTTCAGTTTGGTCAGTATATCAAGGTGACCCTAGGTCACCTTGAGCCTACCTTCTAAAGCCTCTATTTCAAAACACATGTGTTCAGGAAAGCATATAATGCATGCAGAAGGCCAGGACATCCAGACTGATGGATTTTCACAAAGCGAACCCATCTGGGAACCCCTGCTGGATGGGAGAAGGCCCCTAGAGCTGCCCGGACTCCCCCTCCCAAAAGAATCACCCCCAGAAGAGGCTGTATTTTCAGAGACTTCCCAGATGTTTCTGATTTCAATGAGTATTTTTATCAAAATTCTTTTCAACTAGTTTAAAGAAACCCACTAGATCCCTATCACCCCTCCCCAGTCCTATGGCATCAGACACCTGGGGTTGTTTCCAGGGCTGAGATGGGGTTACAGGTGAGGCACTGACAGAGGTAAAGGGGAACCAATACCTTCTGGTGCCTCCGCGTGGCACTCAGGGCTCTGAGCCTGAGGAACCTCCCAGCTCTGAGCTGGGAGAGACTAGCACACAGGGTGAGTCATTCTGGGGCTGTGCCAGGCATGGACCCTGCCACACGGCCTGTCTGTGATTCAGATGTGGTTAAAACAATAGATTGCCCACCCGGCAGAGGGGTTGGGGCAGGACATGCACCTGCTGTGAGCACCCAGTTGAGCTGTTTCTATACAGGTGGTCTGAGGCCAGATGTGCCTGGAGAGACCGTGGTCAGGTGGCCATGAGAAACAGCCCTCAGCCCTTGGCAACTGTGACTCTCACAAGATATCACTGAGAGACCAGAGTGTGTTCTTGATTCTTCCCAATGATCTGAGAAGCTCATTAAAATACAGACCCCAGGTTCCGCCTATGGGATCTGCAGAGGAGGAGTCAGGATCCAGATGGTCAACAAGGGCCCTTGGTGGTTCAGAGGTGGTGCACTTCATGTTTGGGAATCATTACTTTTCCAGAAAGGGCCATCGAGTAAATATTTAAGACTTGGAGGGCCATGTGGTTTCTGCTGCAATTACTCAACTATGCTATCGTGTAAAAGCAGCCACAGATGATACCTGACAATAGGCTGTGTGCCAATAAAACTTTATTTATGAATTCAGGCAGAGGGCCAGATAGAATGGCCCCACTTTTAGCCCGATCTGTTAGCCACATTATGAACACCAAGACTCCTGAAAGCTGAAGGGGTAGTGCTCCAGCTATTTCAGGAAAACTACAAATAAATAAGAGTGGGACACAACTCCCCCAACACAGACCATCCAATCACCCATCTTGACTCAGGAGGCCTGAAGGATCGCAACAATGACTCCAAAGAGGCTGACAGTGCTGCCAAAGATCTCCATGGAGGAACACAGCAGATTTGATGAAATCATCCCAAACATGTGAAATTAATAAGACTCTCTGGATTTAATATGGATTCATAAGACTCTCTGGATTTAATACGGATTCATCCCCACCTCATTTGTGACAGAGCTTGCCCTAGGTGTTTATTGTGCCGGGAGACATGCAGGTAGTAGACTTAGCAAGACCTTCAAAAGCTGTGTTTAGAACATTAGTTGTATTATCAATACTGTCATATATATATATACACACACAAGCAAAGGTTCTTTTACTGTTCACAAATTAAGTAAACATCTGTCTTTCTCATCCTTTAATGTGTCTATTTATGTTGTGTGTTTTTACTAGATAACAATAATACAGGAGCTCCTGCATATAATTTATAAAATAACAAATACGGGGTAAGTGGTTGGGTCTTTACCTCTGGGTTTGAGAAGCACTGATTAGTGATGAACTCCCAGCATGTCTTCTTTTTACAAAGCCTCAAAATTTCAGGACTAGGAAGAGGCGAAGGCCTAGAAGCTGAAGGCAGACCCCCAGAGGCCCTCCAAAGGTCCCGCCCTGCCCTGTCATGTCCTGCCCCTCCCGGTCGGGCGGGGGAGAGCCCAGCTTCAGGTGGAGAGGTGACCACCCCAAATTCACTGGGAGACGTTGACCTCTGGGCTGGGAACCATGGCTGGGGATCCTGCATGCTCTGGGCCCAGGGGCCGACCTTCACGAAGTGCCCTGCAGATGCTGCGGTCACTGTGGGCATGGGGAAGGCGAAGGGAGGGGACTTGAGGGGCTTGCAGGCCAGTGGCTGCTGAGGCTCCTAAAGTTCACAAGTGTTTGTTTTGGCCCACGCAGTGGCTGTTGTGGTTTCTGAGTTTTTTAATATGAAGCTTCCAACATTTAAAAATGGAAAGATTTCCCATAAAATGTATTTGACTCCTTTAGAGAAGTTGGTTGATGTGGTGGTTCTCACTCAAGGATCTGCAGCGGGGAGGGGCTGACTGCTCAGATGAGGCATGTCGCCTTTGGCCGCAGACCACACCCCTACCCCACACTCTGCTCCCACCCCCTCCTTACAGCAGTGCTCAGGGGCAGCCTCTCACTCTGTCCCTCCGCGTCCCCATCAGAGTGGGAACATGGAAGGCCAAGGCTCTCGAGGTCCAAGTGAGCAAAACCTCTGTTCATGGAAATGCAGCCACCTCCAGACCCCAGGGCCTCTCCCCTCACCTGCCGAGAGACGCAGGCAGGGGTGGGACAGACTTGGGTGGGGAATGAATCCTGGAGTCAAGGCTTGACAAGCGAAGGAGAAGATATCAAGGTGGAGATGACACACGTGATGGAGGGACCTGACATCGAAGGTATGGTCCGGGGGAGGTGGCTCGAGAGGAGAGAGGCTCTCCGGAAACCGCCTGCTTCTCCTGAGATGCAAACCAACAACGGCACCTGGGAACCCCTCCAGGTGAACAGGCAGTCCCCCCCTCTTCCTCACATATACCAGGACACACAGCACAGTGCTAGATTAATAACAGTAATAACCACAGTGGTAATAACAACATGATCACTTGTGTAAGTATTTTATATTATGATACTAACTTCCCTGGGGCTTCCTAGGTGGCACTGGTGGTAAAGAACTCAGCTGCCAACACAGGAGACTTACAGAGACTCTGATTCAATCCCTGGGTTGGGAAGATCCCCTGGAGGAGGGCGTGGCAACCCACTCCAGTATTCTTGCCTGGAGAATCCCATGGACAGAGGAGCCTGGCGGGCTACAGTCCACAGGGCTGCAGAGGCGGACACCACTGAAGTGGCTTTGCACGCACGCATGCCCGGGCTTCCCTTGTGGCTCGGTGGTAAAGAATCCACCTGCCAACGCAAGAGACACAGTTTTAATCCCTGGGTAGGGAAGATCCCGTGGAGAAGGAANGGGGCAGCCTCTCACTCTGTCCCTCCGCGTCCCCATCAGAGTGGGAACATGGAAGGCCAAGGCTCTCGAGGTCCAAGTGAGCAAAACCTCTGTTCATGGAAATGCAGCCACCTCCAGACCCCAGGGCCTCTCCCCTCACCTGCCGAGAGACGCAGGCAGGGGTGGGACAGACTTGGGTGGGGAATGAATCCTGGAGTCAAGGCTTGACAAGCGAAGGAGAAGATATCAAGGTGGAGATGACACACGTGATGGAGGGACCTGACATCGAAGGTATGGTCCGGGGGAGGTGGCTCGAGAGGAGAGAGGCTCTCCGGAAACCGCCTGCTTCTCCTGAGATGCAAACCAACAACGGCACCTGGGAACCCCTCCAGGTGAACAGGCAGTCCCCCCCTCTTCCTCACATATACCAGGACACACAGCACAGTGCTAGATTAATAACAGTAATAACCACAGTGGTAATAACAACATGATCACTTGTGTAAGTATTTTATATTATGATACTAACTTCCCTGGGGCTTCCTAGGTGGCACTGGTGGTAAAGAACTCAGCTGCCAACACAGGAGACTTACAGAGACTCTGATTCAATCCCTGGGTTGGGAAGATCCCCTGGAGGAGGGCGTGGCAACCCACTCCAGTATTCTTGCCTGGAGAATCCCATGGACAGAGGAGCCTGGCGGGCTACAGTCCACAGGGCTGCAGAGGCGGACACCACTGAAGTGGCTTTGCACGCACGCATGCCCGGGCTTCCCTTGTGGCTCGGTGGTAAAGAATCCACCTGCCAACGCAAGAGACACAGTTTTAATCCCTGGGTAGGGAAGATCCCGTGGAGAAGGAAATGGCAACCCACTTCAATATACTTGCCTGGGAAATCCCATGGACAGAGGAACCCAGTGGGCTACAGTCCGTGGGGTCACAAAAGAGTCAGACAAGACTTAATGACTAAACAACAACGTGTGATACATGCTCACAGACTAACATCATCACACTGAGTGAACAAGATAAGATAGTATCAGTCATGATGATGATTGGACAGTGACCGGTTTACTCTTACTGAGTGCACACCCCCCTGAGGTGTGTTATAGACCTACTTGACAGGTGATGGGAGCTCCGTGCATTTGCAGCCCAGGTCTGTGTTGGCAGTAAGGGTGGAAGCAGCTGACACTGCATAATCTCCAGGTCAGGTAGCCTAGGTTTGAATCCAGGCTCTGCTGCTTCTTAGCTGTATGATCTCGGGCAGGTTACTTAACCTCTCTGAGCCTAATATTCATCTGTTAGAAATATTCTAAAAGTAACTACAATACTATGCACACTGTATATACTAATAGTAAAGTGTTGCTTGGACCACTGCCCAGCACATGCGAGGATTTAATGAAGGCTGGCGTTGCTGTTGTTGGTGGTGGTCATTGTCATCCTTATTAATTATAGAGCACTTATCCCTGGCATAATGCCCACCTCCATATATGCATTAGTTCACTTAATCTTCACAAGAGCCCAGCAAGCTGCATTCTTATTTTCCTGATGTGATGGGGAAGTTGGAGGCCCAGAGTGGTAGGAAAAGGCAGCTGGGAACACCCCGCCCCCAAATCCATGCTGGCTCGACTCTGCCACTGGGGGCATCTCAGGTAGCGGTAGTGGTAAAGAACTCACATGCCAATGCGGGAGATTTAGAAATGTGAGATTTAGAAATGTGAGGGCATGGTAATCCACTCCAGTATTCTTGCCTGGAGAATCCCATGGACAGAGGAGCCTGGTGGGCTGCAGTCCATGGGGTCACAAAGAGTTGGACACGACTGAAGCAACTCAGCACTCTGCTCTGCCGTGGGTCTTCCTTACATGACAGGCATGGGGCAGACAGCTAACATGGGGCTCACCTATAGTAGTTGTTCAGCAAACATCTGCTCAGGGATGGATGTGCTGGGTATAGATTTCGTTAACTCAGAACTCTCAGTTTCATGAGAGCAGCTTCTCTCAAGATGCTCCTTTCTGCTGCCAATCAGAGCTTCCAGGGTTAATTCTGCCAGTGGCTGGGTGTCCCCCGGATCACAGGGGCTAGGGGTTGTTCATCACCCCCGCATCAGATACTCTTTAAGGAAGGCCCCCAGCCCCACACACTGATGGGCCAAGTGCTGCTCTGGGTCCCACATCAGGGGACAGGAAGACGCAGCCGCCCCAGGCTGCCTCGTTTGAAGACCAATTAAACAGCGTTGTCAATGTCTCCAAGACCTCGCTGCAGAGAGCAAACAAAGGCCTCAGGTCAAATAAGATAATAAAGAGGGTTTTCCTATGGAAAATCAGCAGGAACTGACTCAGAAAGAAATTAGAAGCAAAATGAATTGCACTAGGCACAGACTGGGCCCAGCGGGAGGCATGTGTCCCCACTGCCACCCTCTGTCCCCTTGGTCCTCTGCTGGATGACACAGACACCCCTGGCCAGGGCCCCTAGCCTCTCCAGGGATGGACAGGCCTTTGCACTTTCTTCCCCACTGAGGAGAATTTGTATTGGTCAACGCTCTTTCTGAGTCAAGTGACATAGGAAGATAGCAGCGGGAAAAAGTGAGGACTAATGCATTTGACATTTCTGCAGGAATCTTGGGGGGCTGATATTTCTCCACCCCTGCCCCCCACCATGAAATAAATGTGCAATATTGAGTTTCTGGTGAGTGCTGGGAGAAACAGTCCCAGGTTCTTTGAAAATGTCAAATTTAACAGCACAGGAAAATGTCTTTTGAATCAGAAGATGGGAGCTCAGGGGAGTTGAATTAACAACAGAGGACAACATTTTACCAAGTAATAGGACCATATTTCCCCTTTATGGGACACTGCTCAGGGCAACACTTAATCTCTGGAGTTTAATGAACTTTTAAAACTACTCGATAAATACTCAAGGCCATGACAAGCGCTGTCACAAGATAAATCCAGCCCTACTTCAATGGACTATATCATTTTGTTATTAAAAAAGGTTAATTTTCATATTCAAGGAACTCAGTTCTCTGGAAAATAACGTCAGAGTCTTGCATGTTCCATGCTGGCGGCTCCCCGTGAGGGCGCATACTGAGTGGGCCGGGTGACTTGGAGTCTCTCAGAACACGTGGGCACCTGCTTCCACAGAGCTGGGGTCCTCGGCAGACACAGCTGCTCCATCACCATGGACTGTCCTGCAGCCCAGGGGTCTTTACCCAAAGTCATTTGAACTGCAAGGCTCTCTGGGCATTTTTCAAAAGCCCACCGTGAAGCTTAAAGCCGTGCTCACTGCCCCCCACCCCACCCCTGGAGGTTGGACAGCAGCATCAATTCAATGGACATGAACTTGGGTGAACTCTGGGAGATGGTGAGGGACAGGGAGGCTTGGTGTGCTGCAGTCCATGGGGTCCCAAAGAGTCAGACGCAACTTAGCGACTGAACCACCCCGACCTGACATTCAGGTCCTAGAATGCATCCTGAGCTCCCAGGACAGGTTCCTTGCATGGCAGGTCTGGGGGAGGCTGGGGACCCGTCCACTCTCCTCACTTCCCAGTCTACCAGGATCATTTTTGTTCACCACTTGCAGAGGGCAGCTTCCTCGGCTGGCTCCTTATCACCTTCTACTGGATGCAGGAAGAGGGAGGGTGCCCAGCAGAAATGATCCCCCCAAACCTGTAGCCAGGGTGGCTCTCTCCTTTCCACTTCTCTGTCCACACTGGCAGGTCCAGGAGAGTTGCCCAACACAGCAAGTCAGATGCAGCAAGTCAGATAATTAGGGACAGACTGTATCCTCCACCGTGACTGCCTGACCCCCAGGCTCAGAGGAGGGCAGTCCACTAGCACAAAAATATCATCTCCCTATCTTTTTTTATTATTTATTTTAATTGAAGGATAATTACAATATCGTACAATGTTTTTTGCCATTACTTAGCTATAAAAAGGAAAGCATTTGAGTCAGTTCTAATGAGGCAGATAAACCTAGAGCCTATGATACAGAGTGAATAAGTCAGAAGGAGAAAGACAAATAATGTATATTAACGCATATATATGAAATCTAGAAAGATGGTATGGATGATTCTACATGCCGGGCAGCAAAGGAGACACAGAGGTAAAGTACAGACTTTTGGACTCAGTGGGAGAAGGAGAGGGTGGGATGATTTGAGAGATTAGGACTGAAATATATACATTACCATACGTAAAATAGATAGCCAGTGGGAGTTTGAAGTGTGATGCAGGGCACCCATCTTTTAACCTGGGGATCTTTCTGCTTATGTCCCCAAAGGGAGAGAGGAGGAAGGGAGCGGAACCAGCCAGAACAGATCCACCAGAACTGGTTGGTTCCCACAGGAAACAATGAGGATGGATGTAGACACACTGCATTGTCTCAGCTCACACACTTGGGCCCTGTGCATGGGACGGGACTTTCCCGCAAGGCTGTAGGAAGCGCCCTTAGAGTGGTGGGGACTGTGTTCAGCCCTGACCATAGCCCTCAGTCTATCAGAGGGGTTCAGGGGGTGCATGGAGTGTGGGGGTGGCCCCTTGCCCTGGCTGATGGCCACCAGTGATGCTGCAGCTATTGGCTGAGCAGGATGTGTTCTGCCCACACCCTGCACAGCCTTGTCCAGCCCGCCTGCTTCTGGGCCCTGGGATATAGCGCTACAGTTCAGCTCTTCTTCCTAAATGATGCTGGTTCTGTCCCTTTGGGTAAATTACTGATTTCCTCAGCTGACTTAGTGGCAAGCCAGAATGGGCACATCTCAGGGGAGTTTTCTAGAATATTCTTTGAGTCTGCACAGGCTCCAGGGCCTGAGAGCATGTTCAGAGACTTCCCATGGAGGACAAAACCAGTGGTTCAGAGGCTGTGGACAGAGGATTCCTGAAAGTCCCTACTGCTCCGTCTCAGCTCATATCAGTTAATAATACCTCTTTCATAAGTTTTAATTACACAATGATTTTAGAGACTTTGGGAAACTGACACAATGAAAAGGAAGAAATGGCCTCCTGACCTAGAATGGGGGTTCTCAAACTTGGTGCTGCTGAGAATTCTGCACGGATCCTTCTCTGTGGGGAGGTGGCAGGGTGGGGAGGGCTGTCCTGTGCATTTGGAGGGTGTTTAGAAGCATCCACGGATCCCATCCCCTAGATGCCAGCAGCAACTCTCCCCTCTATTTGTGACAAAAATGTCTCCAGACATGGTCCAGTGTCCCTCAGCCCAGCTGGGATGTCCTGACCTACACAGCCACCCTTGCAGGCTGGCTGGCATTCTTCCCACCTTTTCTCTACATGCTCATCAAATAGAACACTCAGGACTTCCCTGGTGGCCCAGCGGTTAAGAATCTGTCAAAGCAGGGGACATGGGCTTGATCCCTGATCCAGGAAGATCCCACATGCTGTGGGGCAATTAAGCCTGTGTGCCTCAGTTACTGAAGACCACGCACTCTACACTCCGCGTTCCACAACAAGAGACGCCACTGCAATGAGAAGACCACACACTACAACAAAGAGTAGGCCCCGCTTACCACAACCAGAGAAAGCCGCGTGCAGCAACAAGACCCAGAGCAGCCATAAATAAACGCAAATTTTAAAAGCGTTCACTCCACAGGCATTTGTGAAGCATCTTCTATGCGCCGGGCTTTGGAGTGAGGTGATAGAGACACTGGTGAGAAAGACAAGCTCACTTTTTTAAGGGAATAAACATATTTGCAAGTTGTGCCAAGTGCTAGGAAATGTTCCCTGGGACACAGATAGGACCACAGGATAATGAGGTCTCTGGCACAGATCAATGTGGAAAAGTCATGCTGTACCAGGAGGGAGAGTCCGCCAGAGGGAGGGGTGGAGTCCGCCAGGTGGCAGGGGATGGGTGGGGGGTGCGGAGAGAGGTGCCCAGACTTGCCTCCACTTCTGTCTTCCTTGCTGAAAGCCACACTCAGAGCACAGTCACAGTTTGGTGGGGGCTATGGCTGACACTCTGCCCTCCCTGGGAACTTTTGGTCATTTTCTTTCTTTGAAAACAAAAACAAACGCCACAAAAAAACCTCCATTCTTTCATCCATAGGTATTAGAAAGATTTTAGAGTATGTCCTCAACTCAACACTTCTAGTACTTAAAATATCTCCCAAGGGCAGAGAAATTCAAATGTAAAAAGATTTAACTCCGAGGCTGTTTATCCCAAAACTGTTTATAATTGTGAAAAATTGAAACAACTTTCAAGTCCAAATATAAAGGATTAGTTAAATATAGTACGTTGTGCTCACACAATAGCATAATTAAGGTTATGTTTTGGAATATTTTGTTTTTATGAAACTGCTTCAGGAGATGCTGTTAAATGAGAAAAAGCAGACCATAAAAGTGTAAAACGTGTCTGCCTGTGTGATAGTTGTGTTTATAAATGCACAACATCCATCAGTTGTCATGATGTTTAAACATCATGTCAATTGTCCATGATATATTTAAAATTTGAGTTTTAGCACAGTATGCAGTAGTTCTATTTGTGTTAAAAATGACAAGAAGATAGAAAAATGGGCAGAAGAGATGAGTAGGAGCATCATAAGTAATATGGATGGCGCTAGGTCCATGAGATGGTAAACCACATTCACCCTCTGTAACACTGACATCGGAAGTCACGGGATCATCTTGACCCAGTTCAGTGCACAAGCTAGCAGCCCAGCATTGCCAGATTGGGAGAGGGCATGATGGTCAGCTCTCTCAGCTGGGGTTCCTGAGAGTGCACTTTGGAGAGCAATCAGGCACGATTGCCACGTGTGGAACTTTCGAATTCTTCAGCCTCTACCCACGCAAGAGAACTCACCTATGGGTCTATGGAGATGCAGACCACGGCTCACAACTGCAAATGTGTCTGATGAATACACAATGGGGGGTGGATAAACTGTCGGACTCATACAACAAAGCCTTAGATGGTCAAATGTACACTTTCTGACTCTTACCAAAATAATTTTGAGTGAAAAAGTCAGTGATCAGAGATTACATACAAAGATTCACATTTATTAAAATTAAAATAACCAAAATTGAAGGACATATACTTTTCAGTGAAACATACAGATGTAATAAAACTATATGATTGAGAAGGCAAACTGGGAAGAGAGAGTGTAATTTAGGACAGTGGTCTTCTGGGGGCAGGGGCAGTGGGAGGTGAGGACAGGATGTGGGGGAGCGGCCATGAAGGTGGGTACAGACGCCTATGATCTTGTTATTTAGGGGGTTACGACTAAAAATGAATTTATAAAAATGAGAATGTGCCATGAGCCAAGTGCTAGCACTGATTTAATGCTATACTTAATTTAGTGTATGTATCAGCTAGAAGGGCCATCTGCTCTGTCGGCAGGGTGCACTAGCAGCTTTGGAGATGGGGTGGGGCATGCATCTTTCCCCTTCAATCATTCTGACCTGCAAGGTTTCTCTTTTCTCTTCTAACCATGGGTGTTTGTTATTGTTCACTTGGTAAGTGGTGTCTGACTCTTCGCGACCTCATGGACTATAGCATGCCAGGATCCCCCTGTCCTTCACCATCTCCCAGAGTCTGCTCAAACTCATGTCCATTAAGTCAGTGATGTTATCCAACCATCCCATCCTCTGTTGTCCCCTTCTCTCCTTGCCCTCAATCTTTCCCAGCATCGGGGTCTTTTCCAATGAGTTGGCTCTTCACATCAGGTGGCCAAACTATTTGAGCTTCAGCATCAGTTCTCCCAATGAATAGTCAGGGTTGACTTCCTTTAGGATTGACTGGTTTGATCTCCTTTCAGTCCAAGGGACTCTCAAGAGTTTTCTTGAGAAGAATTCTTTGGCTTTCAGCCTTCTCTCATGGTCCAACTCTCACATCCATATATTTTCATTTTCTAATTGTTTTTTNAACTCATTCTCACTGATGAGTCTTCCTTTCTATACTCCTGGGTGATCCCAGCATTCACATGTGTGACCCATTGATACTTATCCTCATAGATCGTTGATCTCAACTCTGTGTCCTTCACCCTCACTTCAGCAGCCCACTTCCTCTCTCCAGGCTGGCACCTTGGACTCTTCTAGCTCACCAAGGACTCTTCTAGCTCTTAACTCTTAAACACCAAAAAGCCTTTGAACAATACAAGCCTCCTTAACTCCTCTTGTTTCCAGCTCACCTGCTCTCCACATTTCCCTGGAAAATCTGCATCAAACTATTTTATTTGATCTGATTTCTTCTCTAGATCTGAGAAACTCTATTTCTATATTTGTGCTTGTTACCAGCTTGTAAAAGAGCTCCTTTTTCAAAGAAAATGAACTTCCAGCTTAAAGTGTCTACTCCACAAGAAACTCTGACTGAGGGGATTATAAATGTGCCATTTTCCTCTCAGCCCTTTCAATGCAAAAAATAAAGACCAGGAAGGAGGACTTTTTTTTTTTTTAAGAAAGAAGGAAATATTCAACCCTTCTGAGGGCTGTGGTCAAGAGGGGGAGGTCACATTTGCTCAGACCGCTCTGCAGTGCCATCTCTATAGCAAGTAACCAGGGATGCTGAAGAATGAAGAAGGATGAGATTTAAAAAAGGATGAGTACGGGTGGATTTCAGGGGTCAGGGGTAGAACTGACACAAAGATTTCTTGGAATCAGCCACATTTAGAGAGCCATCAGGGTAAAAATGTCTACAAACAATCCCTTAGGTTTACTGTGCAGATGAAACGAGACAGGGCTGTGTATAGATCAGATATGCTGTATATGTCAGATCTTGCTGTTCTCATAAGGCCATTCAAACCTTATATAAGACATCCTTAGTCCAGGAGATCCTGCATGAAGTAAATACAGGAATGTATTGGGGTAAGCATGTGCAAATAAAGAGAGAAGGGGGTATATCTTGGTAATTTGCTAACTTTGAGCAGCACATTCAGTTTTCCATTCTTTCCTTCATAACAGTTGCATCCATAGCATGCGGTTCTAAGTGAAAGCCCTTTGGCTATTTGATTATTCTATAGTCATTCTATAATTGTTGCTGGATACAAAGAAGCAGTTTCCTCTGTTCTCTTTGGTGCTCTAACACATTATATAATCTGTACATTATGAAGGGAAGAACAGAAAGATCAGTAGACAAATTGCTAACAGTATGTTCAAGAGAAGAAACTGTTTACAATAACATTTAACAAGTGATTTGAGGATATCAAGACAGTGAAAACAAATTATGATAAATAATATCATTTTTTACTGGATAAATATGTATATAATACTATTTTACTTTTTGGTCAATAGATATTATTCTGTAGGTTAAAAAAGAAGACATTTTCAAGTCTCTCTCTTAATTAAGTAAATGTTAGTGAGCGTCTTCTCTGGACCAGGCCCTCTGCTATAGTCACTGATGCCCTGAGATAGATGAACTATAGATAATCCCTCTGTCAGGAAGTTCACCATATAATGATTACCATTTAGTATAACAATAGGAGTAGACATGAATTAGAGAGGTAACAGGCAGAAGTGTGACGAGCTTTTTAGCTTTAGGGAGATTAGGATTTAGTGACTGATTGGCTATGAGTGTTTAGGAGGATGTCTAGAATGACTCTCAGGTTTCCATTTTATACAACTAAATAGGAAAGAAAAGAGGAAGCATAGATGAGGAAAACACAAGTTATGGACGGGTTCAGTATGAGGTAACTGCTGCTGCTAAGTCACTTCAGTTGTGTCTGACTCTGTGTGACCCCATAGACGGCAGCCCACCAGGCTNACTGAACTGAAGAAGCCCTTTGGTGCCTGCAGTTCTAGACTCTGTTTCCTGGATACACAGAATTTCAAGGTCAATAACTACAGTCTCCTGAGCTGAGCTCTTCATTTATGCACCATGCACTGGCCTTCAGCAAAGCTAGATCACCCTGACAGTGATCCTAGGGGCTCACCATCATCCCTCATCCCCAGGAGGAAGTAAGACATGTCCAAAGTGAAAGAAGCTATCTGAGCCTTGCATAAAGGCAGAACTGGGGAAACCATGGTCCCCGTGGCCCCACAGCACCACCCTGTCTCGTCACTGGAGACCTCGAGACCTTCCCTCCTTTCTTGTGCACCCAAAGCAGTGAGTGGTGTAGTATGGGCTCTGAGTATTCTAGGACTGCCATAGCAGGGCTGGTGGGAGAACAAAGTGAGCTGGGATTATTTAGAACATGCTGCAGAGACAAAGGGTCAGGCAGAAGGTCAGGAGGCATGGGGGTGGAGGGAGAAGCCATGAGACCTCTCGACACAAGCCCAAGGACATTCTGGGGGCCCCAGCTCACCAGCCAGCTCCTAGATTGAGGGCAGCACACTGACCCCCAGTCCCCTCTCAGGCTTGGGGCTCCTTTATCCCCCAGCCTGGATGAGAGGCCAGCTCTTCAGTACGGGCCACATGGGGCTTGGTTCTGACCCAGTTCCCACACTGTGGAGTGACCCTGACTCCAGCTTCATGTTTCCGACCCCGTGTCAGTCCCATCCACTTTGCCATGGTGCCCACTGCCCCCACTTGGGGTCATGTAGTGGGATGAATCGTGTCCCCTCAAAAGATAAGTCATATCTGGATCCTGTGAATATGACCTTATTTGGGAAAAGGATCTTTGCAGGTGTGACAAAGCTGAGGATCATCCAAAGCTGATTGGGGTGGGCCCTAAGTCCTGTGACAAGTGTCCCTATAAGAGGACAGAAAATGGGACACAGAGACCATGTGACAATGAAGGCAGAGCTTGAAGGGATGTGGCCACAGGCCAAGGATACCCGGGGCCCCTGGAGCTGGAAGAGGCTGGAAGGACCCTCCCCTGGATGTTCAAAGGAAGCCTGGCCAAGTCGACATCTGGGTTTCAGGTGTTGGGCCTCCAGAATGGGGAGAGCATGCACTCTTGTTGTAAAGCCACTCACTTGGTAATTGGTCACCACCCTAGAAAACCACCACTGTCCCGCCCTCTGCTTCTTTATGTGGTGGTGATGGAGACCCTGGTAACCTGCTCAGGGGGACATCCATGCCTGGGGCTGCCTCTTTCCACAGCAGGGTCTCCTGTCTGCCTGCTCACCTGCACCCCTTGCAGAGCCTCCATCTCTCTTTCTTATCCTGATGTGAAAGTGACCCCACACCCCAGCCTGGTCTTTACACAGTAAGTTAGAACCACCAAGCCTGAAAATTCCATTCAGCATCTAGATAGTTAACAACTGAACTCTGCTTCCAGTTCTCATTTCTTATTTTTATATTTGCGCCTCTAATTAAAGGAAAGATTTGGCGAGAGGTATCAGATATCCCTTCTATTAGACATTTCTGCTGATAATGGCCATGTCTTTAAATCATTCTCTGAAAGACATCTTCTGATTGAGGTTTTCTCCTGTTACTTGATTATGTAAAACTCAAACTGGGGGAAAAAAAAGAAGAAGTAAATAACTTACATTCCTTTGAGTGAGTGGGTGGGTGGCTCAAATGTTCAAAATGGGACTTTCCAGGGTCCAGGCCCTGCTGGTTCTGTTGGATTTCCCCTTAGAAATGATGTCGCTTTGTTCTGAGCTTCAATCCACCTTGGGAGGGAGTGCCGAAGCACATTCTTCCCTCCTTTCTCCTCCTCTAAAAGATCTCACCAAGTGAATGTTTTTGTTTATCGTCATCTGCTGGTTCATGTGCGATGGACTAATTATTTCCGCACGGCCTAAAACAAGCCCAGAGTAATTGTCTACAATTTTCTGCACTTGCTTTCTCCCAAAGACTGTGTTTTTCTCTCTTAAATTTCAAAACGCAAGTTTCTGATTAGGCTCTGGTGATGTCATGTATAAAATGAGCAGGATTTTGTATCCAGTGTCAATCACAAATGTCCTAGTGACCTTTCTGCCCTCGGGGGTCCTTGGAAGGATAAATCAGAGGGAGCCTCATCCAGTGGGGCTGGTGGTGTGCGGGCTGGGACCACAGGCCCTCCCTCCCCCTCCACACTTAAGATGCTCCATGCTGAGGCTGGCCCAACCTTCCTCTTGCAGAGAGCACCATTCTAAATTTCCATCTGCCGCCTTCAGACGGTGGCGATATCACTTGGCACGGCTTGTAGTTTTCAAATATTTGCTAGATTATAAAAGACTAAGAAGTGTTGTCACTACACACACACTTGCCCACGTCTCCCCCTCCCCCGGGTGATCGGTGCTGGTGGCTTCTGAAGCAGGTGCAGCTGCGAAAACTCTGACGGAGCCCAGATGCCATCTTTCCTTGTAGAGCCCCAAGCTTCTCCTTGGCCAGAGCTGTGGTGGGCCCCACCCGCTTTTCTCGCCGTTAAAAATCTCTGAGTTGTAAAAACCGTGCCCATATTGAGCCATTTAACAGTTCATATGGTCTTTAAAATGCATGTCGTGTGACAGTGGATCTGGATTTGTGAATGACAGCTTTTTATTAGAACTGCCTTCCATCCTCAGGAAGACCGCATCTTCCTGTCGTTGCAACTTGCCAACAGCATTGTGAGGGACCCAAGATGGGTTTATGTGGGTGGGAGGCAGAACAGGAGAAGGAGTGTCTGCAAAGAGGAACCCCTGAATCTCAGAAGTTTATGCGAAATGGACAATGCATCTATTCACAGGCATGGAGTCCGTGAGATGATTGCAACTCTGTGACGAGGCCCAGAACAAGGGAGGGGGCGTGATTAACCGGCATGGTGTCTGTCCAACCACTGAGGCAGTGATAAAGGTATTAATTTAGCTTCAAACATTAAAGTATGTATAGCAAGATGGATTTTTAAACAGTTCAGTGTGGCATAACCTTAATGCAGTGTATTAAAATCATTCATTACGATGAATAAATAGCTTAATGAGACTGGAAGCATCGACCAGTCTCCTCGTAAATGTGTGATGAAGTGAAGCAGGCGATGTCTGTCACCGAATATAAATTACGCAAAAATAATACTCTTAATACCTTCTCTCCGGGTGCATTGTTGCTTTTGTTGAATATTCAAAGGGATGGCTTCCCAGGACAATATCAAATTAGTCCGTGTAATAAAAAAAAGTTTGCCACAAATTATCTACACAATCCTTATCTGCATAACTCTCCACTTCAAACAAAGGCCAATTACAGTCTGATTTCCTTTTCAGTGATTTGTGCCTGCTCTGAGGAGTGCTACCTGCTATGAGTGATTCTTCTTTTTGTTTCACGTTCCCAAAGTTGATGCTTCACTTCTGAAACTTGCAGCGGGGACATCAATAAAGACTGTTCCGCCACAGGGGCAGTGACCAGAGTCAGTTAAACAGTGAGAACAGGAGAGAATGCCATTGCGATTTTTCTGTTGCTTCTTACTTAGAAGGATGCTTAGTCAAATCAGTGCATTTAAATGAGGCATTGGAATATCATTTTTTTCTTTTTTTTTTTTTTTAAAGGTAAGAGCATCCTTCTCTCCATTTTAGGTTTCAAGCAGTGGCAGTTATGCTATAAACTGCAGGGAGGGGCAGAGTATTTAAACACCAGCACTAACAGTGGCCCCCCAAACACCTTTTCCCTCGGGAAATGAGGTTCTGAATTTGCTTAATAACCATCAGAATTTCCTACACAGATGTAAACACTGGATCAACTTTGATCATCATAACAATCACGGATGTAACTGTTCCGTCCTGCATAGTAAGCTGGGAGAAGAGCAGGAATATGCCACTTGGCTGACTGCCCAATAAGCCAGCTCCATCCTGCAGGCTCGTCTAGCAGGGGCTGAGAGAGCAGAGCCCCTGTTGCAGTCCCCCAGACCCAGGCAACGGGCTCATTCTGAAATCACTGGCACATTCCACATCTGATCTCCAGACCCTTTGAAGGAGCAGATGCTGAAACACACATGTTCCAAGCTCCAGTTTTAATCTGTCAAAAGGAAGCACCCCGCCATACCGTGGGCAGGCAAGATGCTGCAGCCAGGTATCCACTGCTGTTGTCGTCCAGCTGCTCAGTCGTGTCCGACTCTTTGTGACCCCATAGTCTGTAGCCCACCAGGCTCTTTTATTCATAGGATTCTCCCTGCAAGAATACTGGGTGGGTTGCCATTTCCTTCTTCAGGGGATCTTCCCGACCCAGGATTGAACCCGTGTCTCCTGCCTTGGCAAGTGGATTCTTCATCACTGAGCCACCAAGGAAGGCCCTGGCATCTGTATGATCTCCTAATTTTCTCAACCACCTTAGCCGGCATTCTCAAACTCTCCTTTAGTAAGTGAAAGTGAAAGTGAAGTTGCTTAGTCGTGCCCGATGGATAGTAGCCTGCACCAAGCTCCTCCGTCCGTGGGATTTTCAAGGCAAGAAGTACTGGAGTGGGTTGCCATCTCCTTCTCCAGGCAATCTTCCCAACCCAGGGATCGAACCCAGGTCTCTCCCATTGTAGACAGACGCTTTACTGTCTGAGCCACCAGGGAAGTCCTTTCATAAGAAAAGAAAATAAAACAAAAGAAAACAGCCCTGAGCTCAGGATGGTGAAAATTTGCTTAAAGTCACATAGCTATGAAGGGGGACCTGGGATGTAAACACAGTCTCTCTGATTGGAAATTCTGAAAATTATACCTTTGGGACTTCCTTCCCTGGTGGTCTAGTAATTAAGAATCTGTCTGCCAAGGCAGGGAACACAGGTTCAATCCCTGGTCCGGGAGGATTCCACATGCCACAGGGCAGCTAAGCCCACGTGCCACAACTGCTGAGCCTGTGCTACAGAGCCAGAGCCGCTGAGCCCAGCGCGAGAGCCCGTGGTCCACAACAAGAGAGGACACCGCAGTGAGAAGTCCGCGCGCCGCAACTCGAGATAGCCCCCGATGACCACAACCACTGAAAGCCCTCGCAGCAACGAAGACCCAGCACAGCCACAAATTAAAAAAAAAAATTAAAAGTAAAAAAGAAAATTACGCCTCCAATATAAGGATTGTACCAACTGCCCATTTCCCGCTTGTGATACTGAACTGATACTAGAGTCATGTGACAGGTTATAGGTAGGGGACATTGGGTAAAGGGGCCTTTCCTACTCTCTTTGCAACTTCACTGTAAATTTATAATTTACCTCAAATTAAAAGTGTACAAATTACATTAAACCATCTTTTTATTCCTCTATTCAAAACTATACATGCTGGGTTGAGTGGTGCCCCCCTCCAAAAGAAAGATATGTTCATGTCAAGCCCTGGGGCCTGGGTAGCTCATCTTATTTAGAAAAGGAAAGTTTGTAGACATAATTCAGAATCTTGAGATAAGAGAATATCCTGGCTTATCCAGTGGGGCCCTAAATCCAATGACAAGTGTCCTTATTAGAGACACACAGAGGACGACTACGACTTTGCCCACTGCTTGTGACAGCAGCTGCAGGAACTCAATCCACTGTACTCTCCAACTTTAAAAGGAAGGCGCTCTGTATCCTATTGAAACATGTAGAACCATTTCCCCAAAGGTATCCATTCAGATTTGGATCGAGCAAAACCGACACAACATTAAGAATTGAAAGTACAGTGGCCGCAGTATTGCTTACACATAGGGACACATGGAGGACCCTTGACCTGCCTGCACTGACTTATGGGATCCACACTGACTGCTTTTCAGCCACAGGCGTGGACCCAGTGAGGTTTAGACCCCTGTGGGTGCCACCTGAAGAAGTCAGACAGGAGGGATGGTAGTGCCATTTACAGGGTGCTGAAAGGGTGCCTTAAACTTGAGACCATTATTCCTTAATTCATAGCAGCCTGGATGCTTCTAAAAGGGACTTGAAATGAGCTCAACAAGGAATTCTCCCAGGGAATTCAGTGCCCACTTGTGGGACCTGATTAAAGGTAGAGTTGGGAAGTTGCAGCGGTCAGTGAGCTACAGAAAGCCATCAGCAGGTGGTTTTGTTTCAGATCTGAGCTGAGAGGAGAGGGGCCAACTTCCTCCCAGACAAAAGCTCCAAAGGCTGTTAGAATTTGCAAGAGGTCAGTTTTATTCAAACTCTCCAGGGGCCTCCGGATTTTGATATGGGGATGGTTTCTGTCCCCATACCCACTGGGGAGGCCAAAGCAACAGATCCCCACCAGGTGGGATGGGAGGACACTGAGGTCCCACACCATCCAGAGCGTCCCAAACACTCCTGGAGTCAATGACACTTCAAGGTCACCTTGACCATCACTTCTCATTGAAGTGGCACTTGGCAAAGTCTTGGAGCCAGAGGATTTTGCATTGAGGCCAGGGATGAAGAGGCAGAGGAGGGTATAGAAGGGCAGAGGCCACCTGACAGCTCAGCCACTGACTGCAACACACGGGTCCAGCCCCTGGGGACCTGCTGAAGCCCAGGAGCCCCCACCTGCGGCATTTTTTAAAGGGAGAGGGAAAAGCAGAAGCAGACAGCAGGCCACGAGAGACCATGCTCCTCACGCTTCTTCTTCAGTTTCAGATCGAGCCACAGAGTCTTCAGTAATTGTAGAGTGCTGCTTGCAAAATATGTCACCAGCGTCCCCTCCAAATCCCCAGTTGCCTTGGCAACACAGAGTGAGCGACAGCAGCCGTCACGTACTGGTGGTGGGCGCACACGAGCATTTTCAGCATCCTACCGCTCCAAGCTCGCCTGACTGGTGCTCACGGTAGGGCTGAAGGAGATGAGACAGCCCTACAGGGAGGGGAAGCACGCCCGTTCATGGGGACCATCCAGGAAGCCAGTGGGACTCAGACACCCTGCAAGGATGTCTTCTGGGAAGACATGGAAACTTCTGGAAGGAGAGGTGGTGTTGGGGGTGTCCCATGCTGCCTGCAGCCCTGACTGGGGAGCATGCAGATGGGAGACTTGGAGAAGCTGTGTCACATTCCTGATGTGAAGTCTCAGCACTCTCGCTCCAGGGCTCACTTGAAAGTCTGTGCTGGTCATGTAGAAAGGAGGGCCCATGCCAGCCACACAGGGAAGAACACACAGGACATGACTGTTCCAACACCAGTCCCTCCCCCACGATTGATCTGAACTCTGTCCCCGGTAGGCATCTTCCATGATTATCACGCCCAAGTCCACGCCTCCACCTGATCCTCTTGCTCCTGCTCTCTCTGTCTCAGGACCCCAGGCTTGTCCAGCCTCCACCCCTGCACTGGGGCCTCTTCTCTGACTAGGAGAGTTGGCCTCCCTCCCCAGGCCTGGTCCGAGCCTCGCACCCTAGAGGAGGTTGACCCCTGCTCTGGCCTTCCTTCTCCGGAGACCTTTTCTAATAGCACACATGTTCCGTACCACAGACTCCCACACCACGGGATCCCAGGGCAGTTCTTCCTTGTGGCCACTTTCTCATGGATTCTATGCTCATTTCACCAACCCCATGGGGATGCAGCCGACAGAGCATCACAGCCTCTCTACCGTATTTACCACCAACACACAACTACAGTCGCCACCTGGACCACAGTCTTGAACATCAATGGCATCACCCAACCACCACCATCGCCAAACCCATCTCTACCACCATCACCACCTTCACCTCTGCTATGAACTATGACCACCAGACCACCCCCAAACCGGCTCTGTCACCACAAATATGATCATCACCACTTCCATCACCTCCACTATGAACTACAATCACCACCACCACTCCAACTAATACTGTGGTCATTATCACCTCCATCACCACCAGCGCGACCACCACCAGCATGATGGCTGCCACCATCACCTGGTATCGTCTCTATCACAATGACCACCACCACCACCGCCATCTAACTTTACTGGGCACTACATAGACAGGAGGCATATGCTTTTAATCATGTGCATTAGTCACTCAGTCATGTCTGACTGTGGGATCCCTTGGGCTGTAGCCCACCAGGCTCCTCTGTCCATGGGATTCTCCAGGTAAGAATACTGGAGTGGGTTGCCATTTCCTTCTCCAGGGGATCTTCCTGACCCAGGGGTTGAATCCAGGTCTCCTGCATTGCAGGTAGATTCTTTACCATCTGAGCTACCAGGGAAGCCAATGCTTTTAATCACAGGGTAGGCCAAAAAACTCCTTTGGGTTTCTCCATAGCATTTTACAGAAAAACAAATGAACTTTTTGGCTAACCCAGTGCCAGTCTTATGAAAANCAGGTAGATTCTTTACCATCTGAGCTACCAGGGAAGCCAATGCTTTTAATCACAGGGTAGGCCAAAAAACTCCTTTGGGTTTCTCCATAGCATTTTACAGAAAAACAAATGAACTTTTTGGCTAACCCAGTGCCAGTCTTATGAAAACACTGTGAAGTGGGTATCTTTATTCTATTTTGCAGCCCAGAAAACAGAGGCCCAGACAACTGAAATCACTCACCCAAGGCCACAGGGGAAGTAAGCGGTAGAGCCAGGACAGTCTGACTCAAGTCAGCACTCTTATCCCCAGTCCCGAGTGCCCCCATGCTCTCAGGACTCCCTGGGAAATGCCCCAGCTGTGTCCCGACCTGCCCCTCTGTTCGGGGATCCCATAGCTCATCCGCTCCCTGCCCCCACCTTGGCCATTGCCTCCTCCGAGCAGCCTCCCTGGGTTGCACCTCTCCTCTGCAGGGCATGGTGCTGTGCTCTTCTTCTAAATCTCTCTCCCCTGTCAACCCGTGAGCCCCTCAGGAAGGACAAGCCACCCTACTGTCAGAAGACCAGCACCGTGCTCCATTCCTGGTCCACAGCAGGGGCTGATGGATGTTTAAAAACCCAGAAGGGCTCACCTGTCAAAGCGGGTTGACCCCCTACAGTCAGGGGTGCCATATCTTCATAGCTCTAGGCTCTCCCAAACCCCCCACACCCACACCCAGGTAACCCCCTGCTCTGGGTATATCAGTCTCCACACCTGTTTCTGCAGAGGCCTGCGTGTCCCACATGGTTAATGTGAGTCCAAAGACTTTACACAGCCACACACACATTTCCACCTCTTCACGCCACCACCCATTTGCATAATTTACATTGAGCACTCACGTTGCCCTCCATATTTTCAATAGTACCCCAAAGAGAACTGTGAGTGTGATGTCACAGTTGAAAAACAGCCCCAGATATACCCCTACACAGCTGGCCAAGGTAACTTGGCAATTCAGATGTGAGCCTGGCATGAGAACCCATGGCCCTGGTATCTGGTTTCTAATCCTGTTTGGTGGGGAGGTCAGAGGTGGTATGGGATTGCTATAGTTTTATCTGCTGCATTTTCTCCATTAAGTCCAAGTGGTCCTAAGAGGCCCAGGACGACATCCATTATGAGAAATGTAATAGGAGAGACTCTGCATTATCTGTGAAGAACAAAGAATATCATTGCTGTTTTTAGAACAATAAAAGGAGCAACAAGTCTCCAGGAATTCAGAATGGGCGGTTAAAGGGCACAGCCCGCTTCACTCATCTGGTGCACAAGAGTGCAGCCAGCCTTACTGCTCACCGATCTGCGCCAGCCATCCCCTTGGGGTTGTGACCGTCCTGGGTCTCAGACTTGACTGGTGTTGAGTGTCACATGCACAAAGGCACATGACTTTATCTTGGGCCACAGGCCTGGGTGGGAGCAATGACAGCACAGGAAACCCACCCCGGGCCACCCCTGCCAGCAGGAACAAGGCCTACAGCCAAAGCCTCCACGGTGTTAGAGAACAAGGCAGAAATCATGATTTTTATGAGAGTTATGATTAAGTATTGACATGTGATGAATAAACAAAAATCTGAGGCACAAGGCACACAGAAAATGCAGATCTGGCCCAACTGCTCCTTCATGCTGCAGGGTTAGCACACTTCATCTTGTTTCCAGGAACACAGGGAACTCCTGGCCTCACTCCAGATGGGCAGTGTCACATTCTAGCCTAGTGACCATCCTACTGCTAAGGAGCTGGCCCTCCTTCTACCCGGCAAAGGCCTGGTGGACAAGGTATTTCCTCCTCATCTGAGGCAATGTGGTGGGGGTGGAAGGTGCAGAGGGCTGGCCTGGGCATCCTGCAGATGTGATGCCAGGGTGACCAAGATCTCTCTAGGCCCGTGGGAATCCCCGAGATGCCAGAGGCCCAGCCAGTTTGTGAGCTGGTCCTGGTTGCTCTTACTTTATTGAGACAGGCACCTGGTCCAGGGGAAGCCACGGCATCTGCAGGTAGATTTTGTGAAACTGCAGGGAGCACAGCACCTGCAGAGTATAGTGCTTTCAGGGCACAGCGTCCGGCAAGGCCGCCTTGACTGACAGACAGTCTGTGGCTGAGTGCCTGCCTTGCTGGTTTTCTTTAGATGTGATCACTGGAGCAGGAAGGGCTGGGGTGCTGGGTCCTGACACAGCTGAGTGTGACTCAGGCCACATCGTGACCATGTGACTGCAGGATGGGGCTGAGCCAGGCACGAGGCTCGGGGCCTGGGAGGACGTGGCGTTTGGCTCCCGGGGGTGATAGGGCAGCCAAGCTGGTCACATGCTTCTTTTTGGGCCAAAATGCCAGGCCAATAAGAAGTGTGAGGTGGAGACAAGATCCCAGACAAAAGCACTGAATTTCGATGTGCGTTCTTGTAGAGCGATTTCTTTAACCTGAACTGGACAGTGTGTTTACAAACACAAGCTGCCAGCCTGTCACTGCATCAAACCCCACGGTGAGTCATCTTCGCGAGACCGGCCGTGTGTGTCCCCAGATGAACTTTGGCAGAGGTGAGAGGTGGAAGACTGAGCCACGCCATGGCAGGGCACAAGCTCAGACTCCAAATCTGCCTCCAAGATGTGCCCAACTCTGGGTGAAGCCTGTTTCCTGCAAGGAGGCTCAGCTGGCTCCCACAGAGCAGATCTGGGCATGGCCCTGGGTCCCCTGGGAATGCACAGCCCTCACTCTCAGGGCCAGGTTCCAGTGACCAAGCTGGAGGGGTACATATTCCATTGCGGCGAGGGGTGGGCCCTGCAACAAAGGTCTCCCAGGCCCTGCGGGGGCCAGGGTGTTGTTCAAGTGGAGAATCGGCCAAAAAGCTGAAATGCCCCAAAGACAGAAGAGGAGTGTGGAGGGTAACCAGGTGGCTGGTCTGCACCATGCTAGCTAGAAGTCATTTCCCGGTGGATGGAGGCCTGGCAGGATGAAGTATGTCCCCCATGTGCCCCAGTTCCGGACTGGGAAGCAGTGAATTTATTGATGCCTCCTGGATGCCAGTGTGGGGGTTGTCCCAAGAAGAATCTCCATCTCTCTGCCACCTTCTCAGGACAGCAAGCCCCGAGGTGGTCTCTGGGAAATGCCACAAGGTGACAAAAGTGCTCCCAGACTCCCAAACTCAGTGCAGAGGCCCGGTGGCACTGAGAGCACCTCCTCTGAGCCCCCCGCCTCCCCATCGCTGCCAGAGGCTTGTGCAGTGCTCTGAGCACCAGGCTGCAATCAGATTACACGCTCCGGTGCCCAGCCCTGCACGCTGCACACAGAACGGAGCCATTCATTAACACCAAGGCCAATTAAAAAGCAGGCAGGCTCCCAAATTAAACCCCCAAGCTGTGCACTTCTACTCTTTCCCAGGAAGTGACCACCACCCGCACAGCTGGCATCCTTGGGGTGCAGGCGGGGTGAGGAGGAGAGAGAGGGGGCAGCAGGCACGCTGTTATTCCTGACTTGGACAGGAGGGTCACCATCAGTTCCCAGACCCCTTTCGACTTGGGCACAGCTCTGAGCCCCACTGCAGCCCACCCCAACCCAAGTTTTATGGGGTCATTTTGTGTATTTTCATTAAAGGGCTTAATATTCAGGCAACGGGTAAGGTGGGGGGAACTGCTTTCTCATTCAGAGTCTCTGTAAAAACAAAATTGTAAACATTTACCATTGAGCTATTTACAAAGTAAGAGATGTGATCAGTATTTAAACAGCTTGCAGGAATGACCTGTGTTACCCTAATGTGGTCATGTCACAAGCCCGGGTTGGCAGCATCTGACTCCTTCTCCAGGACTTTAGAGCCAATGGAAGGATGGTCTCTGACCTTTGAGGATGAAATTCCCGGCCTTGGTGCAAACAGTGACCCACATGAGGGCAGAGGCCTGCCAGTCAGTGGGAGGAGGCATGGTTATAAAAGGTGCAAAGGCCTCTGGATGGCCTGGCCTTGAGGAATGCCTCCCTGCTCCCTGGAACCCACCACTAACCCCCTCCCATCTTGAGGGCATCACAGATACCACTATCTCATTCATCTTGGAGCTAGGAGCTTCTTGAAGACTCAGGGTTCATCTCAGGTCTCCACCCAGGTGCTTAGGATGAAAGGACAGCGTCATCTCTGAGCTTCCCTTCTCCCTGGACCCCCCAGATCCATCTCCAGAGTATATCTGAACCATCCACTCCTCTTCATGTGCCCCCTGCCCCTCGCTCTGCCAAGTGTGGGCCATGCAGCCCCATCTGGATGGCACAATGGCCTTCCCGGCTGGAAGAGCCTGCCCAATCCCCAGTTTTCCCATCAGCAGCCGACAACTTACGCTCCAGACTCAGGTGGTTATGGCGCTGTGCTGTCTGGAACCCTCCCCCAGGTTCCCTGACATCCAGGACAGACTCCACATCCTGCCTGAGATCTGAATCCTGCCCCTCCCCACGGTCCCCTAGCCCGAGATAAAGCACGGCCCCTTGCTGTCCCCAGGACTCTGAAAAGCTTCCCGCTGTGGCCAACTGCACCTCTTCTGTCTCTAATGTGCGGCTGTGGCCGGTACCTTCACCTCGTTCATGTCTCAAGTCAAATGGCGCCTCTGCACGGGTCCTCTCTGACCGTCTGATCTAAAGAGCTCCCTGGAGCCCATCTCTCTCAATTTGACATTGCTCACGTACTTTCTTAAACTCTTATTTTGATATGGTTTCTGACTTACAGAAAAGTTACAAGAATATGACAAATAATTCCCGTATATTCCCTTCACATAGATTTCCTCAACCCCATTTGCTTTATCTCTAACAACTCTAATGTATGTTTTCTAGAACCAAGGACACCTTCTTACACATCTCAGTTTATATATCAAGATGAGGATGAAAATGTTGACTCAATATTATAGTCTAGTCTACAGATCTTACCCATATATTTCATTAGCTGTCCCAGGATGTCCTTTAGTAAAAACAAAAATTAAAAAAAAGAGAAAAAAAAAATCCCAGATCAGGCACTGAACTCTGTTGCTTTCACTCACATTTTCTCTAACCTGCCCATGTAATCAGTTTTTGCATTTCATAACTTGGGCATTTTTGAAGGGCACAGGCCAGTTCCTGTAGAATGTTCCTCAGTCTGAGCTTGTGTGATGCTTCCGCAGGAATAAGTTCAGGATGCTTAAGGACATCACAGAATGATGCTGGGTCCTTCCCAGTGCCCCATTTCAGGAGGCAAGTGGTCTCCATCTGCTCCGTTTCTGCTGATGTTAACTTCAATCACTTCACAAGCCAGTGTCAGCCAGGTTTCTCTCATGTAAACTCACTATTGATTTTATAAACAGTAACTTCAGGGAGGTGTTATATACACATCCTGTTGTTCCCTGACTTTCATCAACTAGATTTAGCATCTACTGGTGCTTCCTGTCTGAATAAACTGTCATTATGCGCTTGTCAAACGGTGATTTTCTGGTTCCTTCACTCACTCCTCACTCATTAGGTGCCGTTCTGCTGCAAGGAAGCTCTGCCCCTCCCTATCACCTTTTCTTTGTCATTTTGGACTCCAGGATTCTTACTTTATTTAAAGGGCTATGACCCACTATTGTCATCATTTATTTCTGATTCTCAAATATCCTAGTTTAGGGCTGGTCCCGTGTCTCTTCACCACACCCCTGTTGTACACATTGTTCCTCTTAAATCGGCTCCCTTAGACGTAGCTGGAATGCTGCCTTCTTATTTATTGACTGTTTCACCATCTGGAGCAGAGAGAGCAGTTAACCAGAGACAAGTATCAGATCTGTTTAGATCCGGTGAACTTGAAGGAGCAGTATTCACAGAAACCTTAGGGGATACTTCAGGAGCCCCGCCTATACGTAACCCGGGGTCCCCATGTGACAGGTGCTGTGATGGGCAGTCTGACGCTTGCACATGTGTGAGTCAGTGACTGGGCAGACTGGGCCTGCTGAGTGGACACCTCAGCCAGTGACAAAAGAGTGGGGTGTTGAGTGAAAGCTGGCCTCCTTCCTTGCAGCGGTTCTTGTTTTCACTAATTAATTTTTACAGTTCTTTTTGGCCACACTGGGTCTTTGTTGCTGTGCAGCTTTCTCTAGTGGAGGCAGGCGGGGCGGCTCTGTTGCTGTGCTCAGGCTGCTCAGGGCAGTGGCTTCTCTTTTTGCAGAGCACCGGCTCTAGGCACGTGGGCTTCAGGAGTTGTGCTGCACAGCTGAGTTTCTCTGCAGCACATAGGATCTTCCTGGACACGTGACTGAACTTCCGTCCCCCACACTGGAAGGCAGATTCTTAACCACTGGATCACCAGGGAAGTCCCCTTGCAGTGAGTTTTATGTGGCTTCTTAGAGGGTGCCCAGAGGGACTGAACCGTGGCTGCCCAAGGCCGTGAGCCCCATTACTATGCCCTCTGTTGGTTTTCCTCCTTGCTTGGTCACCCCTCCCCAAGCTTCCTGGCCTCACTCCCCAGATAAGCTGCCTGCATCCCAACCTTGTGGCAGGCTCCACTTGTAGGGGATTCTAAGCCAAGACGGGAACCTCATCTTGAGATGACCCCCAAAGCTGCAGACACGACTCTTGCTGGAGATGAACTTGAGGCAGGAGCTCAGCAGTCAGTAGGGTAACACGTTGGACCCGCTGGTCCTCTAATTGCTGAGGAAAACAAGCTGGTCACCAACAGTGTTCATGCTCACAGGTACACATGCATGTGTACATCTTCATGCATACACATTCACACATGTGAGTGCACACACACAAACATGGCCTGGGGGTTTTACAGTTAAGTTTTACCAAACAATCAAAGGAGAATTTTAATTTTATGCAATTTTTCTACAGAGTAGAAAAAGGGGGAGCATTCCCCATTTCATTTCACAAAACTATCATAACCTTGAAACCCAAATCAAGCCAGAAAAGTACAAGGGAAAATTCAGTTAATCTTCTTCAATAAAGATGTGAAACTTAGTAAATTAAAGTAAATTAAATACAGCAAGTAGTCTCTTGTGGCCAAGCAGAGTTTATCTCTGTGATGCAAATGTGTTTATTAATGAAATCTTTATATGAACAGATTAAAGAGAAAAATTGCAAGATTATTTCAGCGGAAGGAAGAAATTCCAATAAAACGTCATAGCAAACTGGGATTGAAAGAGAACTTCCTTAAGCCTCAAAAAGAATATCTTCTAAACCAACAGCAAACACCATCTAATGATGAGTCCTCTGAGCCTTTAAATGAAGAGCAAAACCAAATTACAAAGTTATTCATGTCTGCAGTTAACACAGACGGATCAACACGAAAGGACAAGCAAAGGTACAAAGATGGGAAAGAAATAATTAAAAATTGCATTATTCATAGATGATATGATTAACAACATGGAAGAACCCCAATTAATCTACAATTTATTAGAAATAAGAAACTGAACAGATTGCTAAATACACTTTTACAAAATGTTCATTGCTTTTCAGTACCATAGAACTGGTAAAACATTTAATAAGAGATGGTGTTTCTAACCACATGAAGAATATGAAGTAACTATGAACATCTCTAAGGAGAAACGTACAAGGACTTTAGGGAGAAAATTATACAGTATTACAGAAAAAAATAGAATATTTGCATAATGTAGAAATAAATCTCTAGAGTTAATATGTTAGTTCGCATTTGATTGGCCTTTGGCTTCAAAGAAATGCTAATCAGAATTTCAGAATCGTTTGTAGAGGGGGTTCCAGATTTCTATGGAGGAGCAAAGGATGGGGGAACAAGCGGGATAGTCCGGGTGGGAATGAAGTGGGAGTGTGCCCACAGAACTCCAAGACTCAGAATAGAGCTTTGTTAATGTAGGGTGGGGCACTGGTGTGGGTTTCAACAAATAAAAAACCAGGAAATACATCCATGCATGTATGAAAAGTTTCCACATAAAGAACTTGTGTTGAAAATTAGAAGGGAAATGAACAGTTTCCCAATCCACAGTCTGGAACAATCAACTTCCACAAAGAATGAAATAAAATTGTATTTCTGTCTCACATGGCTCACAAAATCAGTTTCCAAAGGTTGAAGAACTTAAACATGAACTTTTGGAGAAACCTTAGAAGCAAATGCAGCAGACTATTTATACAACCTTGGAAGAATTTCCTAAGTAGTACACACACATACACTTATGAATATACACAGAAGACTATTGATAACTTCCCCAACACCCAAGTAAGAACTTATGTTTACCTAGGGATACTGTAGAGACAGTTGAAGGACAGGATATGGATGGGAGAAAATAGTTCCCCAAACAAGTCTAATAATAAAGAACTAGTATCTAGAGTATGGGCCTCCCAGGTGGCATTGGTGGTGAAGAACCCGCCTGCCCGTGCAGGAGACACAGGAGACCTGGACTGGAGTCCTGGGTTGGCAAGATTCCCTGGAAGACGCGGCAACCCACTCCAGTATTCTTGTCTGGAGAATCCCATGGACAGAGGAGTCTGGCGGGCCCCAATCTGTTGTGTTGCAAACAGTCGGACATGATTTAAGTGACTTAGCATAGCATGCATCTAGAATATATTAAAAACAACTATAGATCTGCAAGAAAATGATAGCCGAAAAATGAGTAAAAAACCAAGCTGAAGTTTAACATCAGAAATAAAAATGTTAAGACAAGAGGCTCAGCCTCATTACAAATTTTGGAAATGGGAAATATCACCCAACAGCAAAACAAACGTCTTTTAAACATCTGACCAAAAACTCTGAAAAGTATTTGCAGCAACAGGGATTCTAATACACTGCTGGTGGGAGTGAATATCTCTTTTCCCAATCTCTTTGGAAAACAATGTGATGTTTTCTATTAAAGGTGAAAGTGAGCTGGTCTTAATTGACAAGCCAGCAGTTCCATTGTAGGTCTGTTAACTAGGGAAATTCTTGTATGTCGACACTAGAGCGTGAAATAAGAAAGTTCAGAGAAGCATCATTCATAAAAGGAAAAGAACAGGAAACAAACCAACTGACCATCAACAGGCAGGTGAATATGTTACAATGAATTCATACAAACTGTGTGAGAGTTGGACTGTGAAGAAGGCTGAGCACCGAAGAATTGATGCTTTTGAACTGTGGTGTTGGAGAAGACTCTTGAGAGTCCCTTGGACTGCAAGGAGATCCAACCAATCCATTCTGAAGGAGATCAGTCCTGGGATTTCTTTGGAAGAAATGATGCTAAAGCTGAAACTCCAGTACTTTGGCCAACTCACGCGAAGAGTTGACTCATTGGAAAAGACTCTGATGCTGGGAGGGATTGGGGGGCAGGAGGAGAAGGATGAGACAGAGGATGAGATGGCTGGATAGCATCACTGACTCGATGGACGTGAGTCTGAGTGAACTCCGGGAGTTGGTGTTGGACAGGGAGGCCTGGCATGCTGCGATTCATGGGGTCCCAAAGAGTCGGATATGACTGAGCGACTGAACTGAAATGCACTGAACTGTGGCTTTTATAACAATGAATAACTTAGAGCTACAACAGGAGGGAGTCACATAAAACATGTATTTTTTTAGTTTAAAAAACTGCAGGCACAACCAGATGCATACAACTGCCATTTGTAAAAACATCAGAATTATGTTTTCCAGATGAGAAAGTGGAGGCCCAGGGATCTGGTGGGCTTGCTTCAGACCACAGGGGCCGCCCTGGGACGTGAACCCAGTGGCCAGCTCCAGAGTCTACATGGTTAATTGTTTTCTAGGCTGGTTCTCAGCACTGAATGAAAATAAGCCAGATCAGAGAGCATTTGGTACAATTTCCCATTTGTATAAAGCTCAATCAAGAAGCAAAACAAAACAATGAGTGTTATGGGAAATGATGACCAGAACATTCAGAGGCAGGCAGGGGATTCTACTGGGCGGGTCACTGTCTGTTTTTATTTTTGTTCAGTTGCTAAGTAGTGTCTGACATTTTTAGACCCCGTGGACTGCAGCACGCCAGACATCCCTGTTCTTCACTATCTCCTGGAGTTTGCTCAAACTCATGTCCAATGAGTCAGTGATGTCATCCAACCATGTCATCCTCTGTTGCCCTCTTCCTCTGCCCCCAATCCTTCCCAGCATCAGGGTCTTTTCCAATGAGTCGGCTCTTTGTATCAGGTGACCAAAGTATTAGAGCTTCAGCTTCAGCATCAGTCTTGCCAATGAATATTCGAAGTTGATTTCCTTTAGGACTGACTGGTTTGTTCTCCTTGCAGTCCAAAGGACTCTCAAGAGTCTTCTTCAGCACCACAGTTTGAAAGCATCAGTTCTTCAGTACTCAGCCTTCTTTATGGTTCACTTCTCACATTCATACATGACTACTGGAAAAACCATGGCTTTATGTTGGGAGCTTATTTTTCTATTCTTTAAAACATACTCATATACTTTTGTTGGCATTAAATATTTCATATGTTGTTCAGGAGCCATTTCAGGGGGAAAAAAAGCTAAAGTAAAAACAACCACATAGATGAAATCAAAGGAGAGAAGCTCGCCAGCCTGGCCCCTGATCCAGCCTGGAAGGTGTATTTACAGGCATACCAGCTGACTGCTGTGATGGGGCAGGTCTGTGTGTGAGGCCCAGGGCAGCGGGTCCTCAACCTCACCCTGCATCAGAACCCCTGGAGGTCTTGTTAAAACACCACGTGGGTCCCCACACCAAGAGTCAGAGTCAGTAGGTCTGCTGAGAACCTGACTTCCCAACAGGTGATGCTGACACTGCTGGTCTGGGGACCACACTTGGAAAACTGCTGGGAATTGTATGAGCCTCTGTGTTCCTCATTATCTCTGGAAACAGCCTCAACATTGCTCAGGTTTGAACCAGAGAAGCTTCTCTTTTTTCAAAGTCCACTCAGTGAAAGCAAGGCGTAGGTCATGTCTCCACCCTCAGATTCTAAAGCAGCAGCAATGTGCTCGCATTACTGCATTGTTTGTGGACAGCACGTACACCATGGGAAGACCCACAGAAACCTTTAGTCCAGGAAGATGGTGAGTTATGAGCTGGCTGACTGGGCCCCAAGCTCCCCTTGGAAGCTGACTGTAGAACAGAGACAAGCCCGGGCTGAGCCCTGCAGAAGCAGCTGGAGGAGCCCCTCCCACCCAGGGGCAGGTCTGTGTGTGAGGCCCAGCGCAGCGGGTCCTCAACCTCACCCTGCATCAGAACCCCTGGAGGTTTTGTTAAAACACCACGCAGGTCCCCACACCAAGAGTGGGGGACCCACTACAAGGCTTCCAGGGCTTCAGAAATGCTGGCTCTGAAGGTGGGAGAGCCCTCGGAGGCATCAGTAGATGGAGGGCAGTGGGCTTTGAGGATCCTGCCACCTTGCCCCCACCCACAGGCAGACACCGCTGGTCCCTCAGCACCCCTTCCGGATGCCCCAGACACTGCCCTGAGCACTGGGGGCTTGGAGCTGGACACACAGAAGAGTGGATGGTTGCAAAGCCCCTTCTCTCCTCGCTTTGCACCTGCACCATTTCCTGGCTGGATACTGGCTCTTTCGCCTCAGACCCTATGCTCCTGTGGTTCTGGCACCTGCTGTTGAGTAGGTATCCGCTCATGGAGGAACTGGGCCAGCCTCCTTCACAGGCGGTCACCAGAAACCAAGTTAGGATGGGAGCATTTGTTTTCCGAAAGCCGACAGACAGATGCTGCACAGATTAGGAGGAGGTCCCAGCACCGTGTCTGGGACTCATCTGCTTTGATCACCAGCGCTGTTCCCACCTCCCCCTGGAAAACCACACCCTGGAGGGACTTACAAATACTCACAACACAAGGCGCCAAGACTGTCTCATCTCCCAGGTCCTCCAGTTCACTCTTCTCTTTTTGACACATACAGTCATGAAAGCTAAGATATGATTTCTCCTCCTCCTCCCCCTGCCCCAAACCACTCACGAGCTTGTATATACACATGTCTAGAAGGGGCTGGAAGGGGCTCCAGAGCATCGGGAGAGCCCCAGGCTCCATACCGATGGAGAGGAAGCTTTCAGTGGCCTCTTCTCTCCAAATCTCAGCCTGACAAACACCCCCAGACCCCCAGGCAGAGTTTCAGCCTCAACACTGATGCCCCTACACTCTATGATGCTGGCCACCCTCTTGCCCGCGTTCCCTGAGTCTCTCATCTCCTGAGGCTAGACCAGAGCTCACAGGTTGCCCACTCCCCTGGAACCTAAATTCCCTAGTACCTTGCTCAGGATTCCTCAGGCTGCCTTTTTAAAAAATGATTTACTTAATTTTTATTTTGGCTGTGGGGTATCTTAATTGCTGCAAGTGGGCTTTCTCTAGTTGTGGTGAGCAGGGGCTACTCTGTAGTTGTGGTATGAGGCCTTCTCATTGCAGCGGCTTCTCTTGTTGCAGAGCATGGGTTCTAGGCATGCAGGCTGTGGTAGCTGCAGTGCACAGGCTTAGTTCCTTCATGGAATCTGCAATCTTCCTGGGAGCAGGGATTGAACCGGTGTCCCTTGCACTGCAAGATGGATTCTTAACCACTGCACCAGCCTGGAAGTCCCTCTTGCTGCATTTAACTCCCTTCCTTCTGATAAAACTCTGTGGAGGTGGGAACATCCAGGTTACCTTCTCCTTGGGCAGCAGGTTTACAATTACCAGTTCACTGGTGTGCAGGTCTTATTTATCAAAACCTTCTTCCCAAAGTTGATCTATATGCCTTTGATTGTTCTGGCTGCTTTTAAATAGATTGTGTCAAGATTTTTTTTTTTTTCCTATTCTGTGTCAAATGCAGAAAGCCCCATGACCCACAAGCCTCAGTATCTGGTCCAGAACTGAGCCCTAACAAATATCTTAGTTCTTCTGGCTCACCTCTTCCTGGACTCCTTCTCCAGGTAGCCTCTTTCTGGTCTTGGGACAACTCAAATTAATCTTCATTGCTGTGTTCATCACAACCTGCTTTGACTATGGCACCTTAGATCCTGAACTCCAGGACAGGGAGGGTCTTATCTCTGCAAGCCTGGGCAGAGCCCTGAGCCTAGCTCACAGCAAACAAATAAATGGGAACCACCATGGAATGAGTGAATAATGGAAGGAGGGATCCAACCAGGAAAAGACCCAAAGATCCTGACTGTGGCTCCCTCCAGCAGACGGTCCACAGCAGATGCCAGCCCCAATGGCATCTTTTCTGCTTCCTCCCACCAAAGGTTCCTACTCACCTCCTCCTTGTACCCCTCACCCCACTGAAATGTCCTTGAGGATGAGGAGCTCATTCTTTAACTATCTGACAACTCTGGTCATGCTGCACCCACAGGGCACACGTCAGCGTCCTCTGCTCTTCCCAACAAATCCAGAGCCTCAGTTCCCCAAGACACTAAACACACAGACGCTGTCACCAAGGCAGCCTTGCTCCAATCTGAACGCCTCTGGTTATAATTTGGGCTCAATGGGAAGATAAAAATGTGTGTGGAAGTTTACTTCTCTTCAGAACCAGGATCTTGCCAAGAGTTCCAGATTTCAGCTTTTGGATGTTATTTGTTGTTCCTTCCAGAAAGTCATCGTCTCTGTTAACATTCCTTCCAGAGAATGTATTTGATCTGTTGTCTCATTGCAGCTTATTATGGCTAATTGCTCAATAAAGAACTTCTTTCCCAGGCCTTCCCTCTAAAGTGCCATCTCGCGGGGTGGAAGTGCTATCTTCCTCTTTTGATTTCCCTCCATCACAAGCACTTTCATCAGCAGCCGCCACAGACTCTGGTGGGATCAGTGAGTGCAAAACGAAGCCTTTAGGTTTCCTCTTTCCCTCTGCCATTCTCACTAATGCTGAAAATGAAGCATGTGGGAAAGGAGACAATGGCTCCAAATCCATCGCCCTCCAAAGAAAGGCACCGGGGGCCTGCCAGTGCCAGGGCCACAGGCCACATGCTTCATTTACCACTTTGTGGGAGGAACAAAGGCTGCAGCCCAGCCCTCGGGAGCCCTTCAAACCCACCCTGCAGGGGGCGGTGAGAACAAGCCAGGCTCATCACCCAGGCCAGCTGAGCGCTGGGAACTTGGGAATTTTAAAGGCACATGTTTCTCGAGTGAACCCGGCATTTGGACCCCCATGCACTTTATTACAGGTTTTCTCAGGGGAAGGGAAAGGGAGCACCATACACAGACACATATGGGCACACGTACACGCACATAAGCACAGGCACACACACATACACGTGAACATGGACATACAAGGACATGCACACATGGCTACATGCATATAAGCACAGGCATGCACACACATGGATGTATACACATGGGCACACATGTGTACATAGGCACAAACACAGACACGTGCACATATATGGACACACACACGTATGAGCACACACAAGTACACATACATGTACACACATGAATACACGTACACACAGGCACAGGCACATACACATACACGTGCACACAAGGATACATATGAGCACACACACACAAGCACAGGCACACACCTGCACACAAACACACATGCACGTGTGCACAAAAGACCTAAGAGACACACAGGGATACACAGAATTTCTGGGGAATGTGCAGAGTGACCCTTGTAATGAGCCCTCTTTCACTGCCTATGGAAGTGAGGCCAGGACAAGAGTAAATAACTTATTGGGTTTAAGAGGGCCTTTCCTGTGGTGCTAGTGTGTGAGCTCATTGTTTCTTTACGAAAAGAAAGCCAAGATAAGTCATTGACCCAGAAACTTCCCTTGGAATTAATGAACTCAGGCTGCCAGGGAGAGAAATATGGGCCTGACTCTTTGCTGGCTGCTCTTCGGGCACCTCTGCCTGCTCTCTGCACCCCAGTGCCCCTCCTGACCTTGACAGGCTAAGGACGTCAGTGTGGTGCACCCTCTGATAGAGGCCCATCCCCTGCCGTGTCCTGAGTGGGCGCACTGAGGCCGGGTACACACGGAGCAGGCCTTGACCTTCTCCCACCCCTGGCTAAAATTTACGGAGTGAATTTGGCAGGACAGCTCCCTGTGGAGCACACAGTTTTATATGGTTTTATGTGGTTTCTGCTCCTTCAGCTCCCGTGTTAATGGGATTGTTCCCACTGGTAAGAATTATTGTCTTCGGCCTGAGGCCAGGCTCACCGTTGCCTTCAGCCTCTGCACCCAGCCCTTAAGAACAGAAGTGAACCCGTTCCCCAGACAACGTCTGTGTGAGTCTGCAACCAGGAAGGGTCATATACTGACCCTCTCCAGGAGAAACACAAGGCCATCTGCTCACAAGGACTTCAGGTTTCAGCAATCAATAGTGTAAGGCTGAAGATTTTAAATGTCCTGGTTTAAACAGCAGAGAAACGGTAAGGGAGCTGATGGGCAATCCAGAATTCATTCAGTCTTTATTTGGCAAATGATTATGGAATGTTTACTCTGCCTGGGAGCCCTTGGATAGGCATGGGGATATTTGAAGAAACAGCTAGGCCTGTGTCCCACCCTCATGTCACACCCTCATTTACGGTTCAAGGGAAATACCACTGGGCAATGAGAATAAGTCTTAGCTGATGGCCTGTGTGCTGGGCTTGGGGCTTAGTGCTTCCAGGAAGTAAGGGGGCAGCAGGATGATGACCCCACTGAGCTCGCAGTTTGGTGGGTGGTGGGAGAGGCAGATGGCACCACTGTCCATCCCAAACTAACAGCTCAAGGAGAGATTCGGGCCGGGGGTGTGAGCCTGAGTGCCGGAGCCAGCTCTGCCGCTTAGCTCATGGGATCCTCTCAGACTGTGTATATCCAAGCAGAGGATGATGGGGGTGATTCTTGTTTATTAGCATGAACACGTCTTACTGGAACTAATGTTTACAAAGCTAGTATCTACAAACACTTGTTTCAGTCACTAAGCCGTGTCCGACTCTTTGCAACCCCATGGACTGCAGCATGCCAGTCTTCCTTGTCCTTCACTATCTCCCAGAGTTTGTTTAGATTCATGTACATTGATTCAGTGATGCTGTCCAACCCATCTCAGCCTCTGTTATCTCCTGCTGCCTTCACTTGTTCCCAGCGTCTGGGTCTTTTCCAGTGAGTCAGTTCTTTGCTTCAGGTGGCCAAACGATTGGGATTTCACCTTCAGCATCAGTCCTTCCAATGAACATTCAGTGTTGATTTCCTTTAGGATTGACTGGTTTGACCTCTTACTGTCCAAGGGACTCTCAAGAGTCTTCTCCAGCACCATAGTTTGAAAGCACCAATTCTTTGGTGCTCAGCCTTCTTTATGGCCCAACTCTCACATCTGTACATCTACTGGAAAACCATAGCTTTGAATATATGGACCTTTGCTGGCAAAGTGTCAGCAAAACTGTTCTAAATGTTGAACATAAAAAGCTTTAAAAAAAATTATTAACTACCACCAGTGTTCAGTTACATAGGTGGAGCATCAAGGAAAACAAAACAAAACAGAGCCATGGTTCTTGCTCTCAGGTGTCACTGCATTAAGACAGGAAAGAATGAACTGGCCTGTGGTCCTTGCTGGAGGGGGGTCTGTTTCATGGGGCCTGCACAGGGTTCTGCATGACAGAAGATGAGATGGTTGGATGGCATCATTGACTCGATGGACAGGAGTTTGAGCACCCTCTGGGAGTTCATGATGGACAAGGGAGCCTGGCATGCTGCGCTCCATGGGGTCACAAAGAGTCGGACATGACTAAGTGGCTGAACTGAGTGACTGACTGACTGCACAGTGTTTTAAAAACAGGTGAATTAGTTGCCAATATTTGATGAGAGATTTCACATTTAATTCCAGATTTCTGTCTTCTGAAAAGTGTGAAGAATGGGTCATCCACACTGGGCCCACGTTCAGGGCTGCTGTGAGTGAGCATAGGGTGGGTCATGGGTTGCCCAGTATCTGTGGTTCTCCCAAGGGCATGGGACCATCATGGTGACAAGAAGTGACCACCACCAGCAGGGAGGACAGCTCCTCATACCTGAGACCTGAGAGAGGGAGGGATGGCTTCTGGTTGGGGGAGGGGGACAGGGGGAGAAGCTGAGAGGCTGCCCAGTAGCACAGGTAAGTGACAACGTGTGGGATTCTCATCAGATACTGGCCAGCCATGCCTTTCTCTTCCTGTCTCACCCAACCTCTCCCAAAGCCAAGAGTGATGCTCAAAGTCCAAGGAGTGGCATGAACAAGAAGGCAGGTTTCCACCCAGCAGGACAGGATTTCACGATGGTTCGGCTGGCTATGCCTCACTGCTGGAAGTGTGCTACCTGGAGGGGGCATCAGGTAAAAGTAGGGGCTGTGTGCTGAGAAGCACCCAGTGCAGGACCCCATGGGGAGCAGACCCCCTCTGTGGATGAGGATACCCTGAGGAATCCAAACCTGCTAGTGGCCTTCTTTTATTAGCACCATGCTCTAACCATCTGAGCTAATCAGCCAACAGACCCTTCCTTTCTTAGAACACTGGGTCCTTGAAAGAACCATCTCTTTCTCCCAAGCAGCTGCCAAAGGAGAGGTTGAATTGGAATAACCTCCTTGAACTTCAGTTTACATTTTAAAAATATGTCCAGTGAATCCCAGCCTCGATCCAGTCTCCTGACTTTACATAACTGTTCCAAAAACTAGCTGATTTTCAGTTGCTTTGGCTTAATTTTTTAAAGGGATATTTTCTAATAGATGGAAAAAAATTCCTTTTCATGCTTCACTAATGCAAAAACAGCTGAACCAATTTAGCTCAAACTTTCTCAATAGCTTGTTACAATCCTAATTAAAATATTCACATACGCCACAAGCTTTGGGGAACATAATATTGCACTGCCAATCAAATTCTGGCTGAATATTTACAACCAGCTAAACAGAAAAGCAACTGCATGGCTTTCATTCTTTGTTGCCTCTTGAAGAAAATGTAGTCAGACAATTAATGGTGAGGGGATTAATGCAAGTCCGGCCGTGGCATTTCTCCGCTTGGCTTAACTCATAAACAATTGGGCATAAAGCCTCTTGGGGCTCTTGGCTGGAACGGGTGGGGTTCACACAGAAGACCCCACTTGCCCAAGATCTCCCAGGAAACGGTGGCTCTTAACTCGGGAATGGCCATGCTGCCCGGTGGGAGAGGGTGGGCACCATCAGGGAACAGACTTGGTAAGAGACCAGTTGAGCCAGCTTCTAGCTGCAGGACCTTGGGCAAGAGGCTGGGCCCTCTACCCAGATGGGCTCCCCATCTTTTTGGTGGGAACGATAACAGTCTCCAGTGAGAGACGGCATGTCCCAATGCCCCACTGGGCATACCATAAATGCTCCATAAATGTCACTGCTATATCTGCCCATTCCACCTCAGTGGAACACCCTGATCAACAAAGTCAAATCCCTGAAGTGAAAAATAGCAAGAAAAATAATTTAACCTAGCTGGAAACAAACTTTTAAGCAATTGCACGATAAGCTTCTTGCCTTCTGAAACCCTGGGATGCTCTCCTGACAAGCTGATCATTTCCAGAACAATCTATCAGCATTTGGTTCCCACTCTATGGGCTGTGAAGAAGGGAGGGGTTTTCCAGATTTCCTAATGCTTTTCAGTTCTTGTGATGGCTATGTGTTTGCATGTGTATGTGTGTGCTGATAAAGGTTAATCAGTCACTAAGGCATGTCTGACTCTTCGCGACCCCATGGACAGCAGCATGGATTGCAACATGCTAGGCTTCTCTGTCCTTCACTAACTCCTGGAGTTGGCTCAAACTCCTGTCCATTGAGTCGGTGATGCCATTCAACCTCATCCTCTGCAGACAGATTGATAGATACAGGTTAGATAAACAGGTACACAAACATATATATATGTATATATATATTTATATACATGTGTGTATTATACACACACACACACACACACACACACACACACACGTGTGTGTTAGTCACTCAGTCATGTTTGACTCTGTGACTTCATGCACTGTAGCCCACCAGGTTCCTCTGTCTAAGGAATTCTCCAGGCAAGAATACTGGACTGGGTTACCATTCCCTTTTCTAGATATAACACACAGACCGTGTACACACCCACACATAGATGTATGCATCTCTACATGTTTCCCTGTGTCTTAACCATCAGCTGCTATTTCCCACTGTGGATCTGTAGCCCTATGTTTCTTGCCTGAAACCAGGAGACAAGACGGCTTTATGTGGCTACAGCAGAATAGTCTCTAGATGAAGTTCCCACACTTTCTGATGGACTCCGAGGTTTCCATTTTGGATGCAGGTGGCCTCTGCTTCATTTTTAGTGTTTCTCTTATATTTGAAAGTCCCCACAAGAGGAAGATTGACCTGCATCCCCTCCCCACCACCTCCTTAGCCCTGCCGAAGTCCCTCCTTCAGAGCCCCGCGGACGTCTGAAGCTCTCTGCACGACCATGCCTCACTACACACTTTCCTACATGGCAAAGGCAGAACAGGAGAAGAGTCTTCTGCCCGAGTCTTCCTCACATTCTGCTTTCTTGCTTCTCCAGGTCCACAGTTCTCTAGGGAAGAATTTACTGCCTGTTCAGTGTTTACTGTCTGGACATTAAAGGGTTTGGGTTCTCTGCCAAAGGGACCACAGTGGAGTGCCTTTCTCCCTGCTCAGTGAACACGGCCACATTTCAGGAATTTTATTCCCGCGGCGGCTGCCTTGGATGTGCTGAGTGTGAAGCTGAAACCTCAAAGCCAGCAAGAATTAAGTTGGCTTTGCTTTTCTTTATGACCAAATGGCCTATAAAATGTTAATGCATGGCTCCTAATTAACAGGGCGTCCTTAGGTGTGGGAGCTGCCTGAACACAGTCAGGCAGGGGCTCTGGGCTCTGCTACCCTCCCCATCCAACGCAGCCCTGGCCAGTGTCACAGACTCAGTAGTTTGACCAGGAATGCGGTCATCAAATTCGGGACAGTGATCTATATCAAAGAACCAGCAGCAAGCACCATCTGACACCTGTCACCTGTAGGCATTTTGCTAAGCTCTAAATGTGAACAGTCCTACTGCCAGGTCTTCATAAAGGCCCACGTCAGAGTGGGGAGCCATCTCTAGTGAACATATCAGGGAGCTGGGGTTCAGAGAGCATAAGCTGCTAATAAGAGACGAGGCTTGAAACACAACAAGTAGAGGACCCCAGCTCAGTAGAACGCCTGCTGGCAAAACTGTGTCCTTCTCACCGGCATGGGGCCTGTGGGGCATGGAGTCTTGAGTCTCAGCCTCAGCACCGTGGACACTGCGGTCCCTGTTGGTGGTCTGAGGTTTCCTGGGCACTAGAGGCTGTTGAACAGCACCCCTGGCCTCTACACACATCCTTGCTGTCATGACAACAACATCCCCAGACATTTGAGAGCAAAATCACCCCTATCTGAAAACTGGGGCCACAGTGTCTTCAGAATCACCGCCCATGCTGTAAATTACTAACTCCCTGCACCTCGAAACAGGAAAACAAAGACTTTCAACATTGACACAGGAAATAAGTCCTCTAAACCCAAGGCAAGATGAAAATCCATCATTCTCCATTGTGCCCAAAGATAAATTTCATTAATGTAGCCAAGTGAAAGCACTGTTTTCCTGTTTAGATGTTCCTAAAGTGGCACATCCCAGGCCCTGACTCGTCTGTTGGAAGGTGAACTAGGACAGATCATAAATATTGCACTCTCATCAACTTTCACAGGCCAAGAGAAAAAAAAAAAAAAAGAACAAGACAAAGAAGGCAGAATTAACCAGAATTAAAAGCCAGTCTATAAGAAGAGTGATTAATTTGAACTGTATCCACTTTCAAGGCTGTGGAATAAAATCCAGCTTCCTGTGAAGACTGTGTTCCGTGGATCATCAGTACATTAAGATGGTTTACAAGGGAAATAGTTAGATAACGGTGGTGAAGTGAATTTACAGGCCAGAACTGCAATCTCCATGACTTGGCATCTCGCCAGAGACACTGACATTAATTTTAATGGAAGAGGCGACTGTTAGTTGGGAGTCAGGCTGCCTTGGAGATGTGCAGTGGCCTGAGGTCCCAGGCCCTGGTGCCTTTACACCACCCTTGAGATCCCCCCACCTTCTAACCAAGCTTGGCTTTATTGGAGGAAGGATCAAACCTGTCATTTAATTCCACAGAATCTGTGCGGTATCAAGTCAAACTCAGAAACTGGGGTGTGTGGGGCAAGAAAAGTAGGGGGTTACTCAGGCAGGTGAGGCCACTGTGTCAGGGGTCAGAAACCAGGGGAGCAAAGAACCCAGTTCTTCCTTACTTCAAGTTGGAGCTGAGGAAAAGCAGGCTTCTGTCCACAAAGTGGTAGGGGAGCAGGAAAGCCAGCTGCCAGTTCCCCCAAGGCCTGAGTCTGGCAGGACTTGGGCAGGATAAACTGATTGTGCCTGTTGTGCTTTAAGATTTCAAGGTTTCCTGAGTCCTCTGACCTTCTGTGCCAGGTAAGAATGGAAAATTGGCCCCATTTCTCACCTTCTGAATGTCACCCCTTCAGAGGGTGTCAGGTTATGTGCTGTGTTGTTCAGAAGAACTCAGAAGAGCTGAAAAATGCAGGTAATGGACTGCCAGAAAGTGAACATACTGTGTGACAGATAAGGAATTAACATATAGTGTATGTAAAGAGTTCCTGTGAATCAATAAGAAAAAGCTGTTCCCCTGAATATATCCAAGTAGTAACATAAATGGTCAATATAAGACATGAAACGTTCAGCCCTACTGGATGTCAGAGAAATAAAAACTAAACCAGAATACAACGCCTTAATTATCAGATGGCCAGAAATTCAAAGGGCTGAGAAGACAAGCACAGGAGGGGTAGCCCAGAAAGAGCACACTGCACATCCTTGGGGGGCATGTGAACAGGGGGAGTCACTTTTAAAGAGGAATTATCAGAGTTTCTCACATCTTTATATGTGTCGTCCACAATGTAGAAGGACATTGGTTGTAATAAGGGACAACACAGCAACAATCTAAATGTCATCAATAATAGATAGATAAATTAATGGGACATCCAACTCATGGCATATGCTGAAAGTATTCTCTTTTTTTAATCGGGAAAACTATATGTTCTAAAGGTAAGTATTCCAATAAAAATGAAGCTTAAAAAGCAAGTTGCAGAAATCTATGTATAGTAAATTCCATTTATCCTAGAGTAGGATGTACACAGGTTCATCTATTTATGTAAATGCATTGGAAAGTGGCCCCTGGTCATCTCTGTGAAGCAGAGTGAGAAAGGAGGGGTAAACGGGGGCCCTTAGGGTTTGCTGGTTACCTGCCCCATTGTCTGTGACAGTGACAACATGTCACGAATGATTTGTGGGGTGGAGGAGAGAATGGGTAAAATTGTGATGCAATAATTTTAAAAATTTAAGATGGTGGATCGAAAGGGAATTTGTGGAATAGCACAGACTTCATTCAGCATTTGCTTTCTCTACCTCAGAGACCCACTCAAGTGACACTGAGGCTTCTTTAGCCACATTTAGAATTTAATATATTTCACACCAAAGTGGGTGTTGGCTGGCAGAAAGGCCCGCCCCTGGCCCGCACAGGCTTGCCTTCCTCTGGGACCTGAGCCCCTCCTGGAAAGCAATCTTCCTTGCCGTGACACAGGAGGGGACAGTCACAGGGCTCACGACTCCTCCCGCAGCAGGCGGGTCTGCACTCAGGGCCGCAGGGGGCCCCTGGTCTCACTTCAGATCTGCTCAGCTTGGGGCAGACTCTGAGTCTTCCGTGATTCAGTCTCCATTTGTACAATGTTTCCTTTCAACATTAACTTTCGAAAATAAAGAAAACCAGCATGCTCATGGAATAGTAATTCCAAGGGAAGCTTGGGCTTCCAATTCCATAACTTTCTCCTGAGACTACAAGGTTTACTTGCCTAAAACTGAGCCTCTCCCTTGAGGCCACATGCAGGGGACAGCTCCAGAGTGAAGGGCAGAGATGCATCAGCTGCAGCGCCCGACGCATGCACCCGGCTGGGGTCTCCACCAGCCTCGGGAGTAGAGGAGTAGGAAGAGACCACGGCTGTTCAGGGTCAGAAGTCTAATCCCGCCATAGGCTCCTGGCTACACTGGTGGGTGTGGTCAGGACACTTCCCTTTCCTACATGACTGTTCCCAAACTGGGCAGGGTTGAGATCTGGGCAGGGGCTTCTCTGGCTCACAGCACTGGGGTGCGCTTGTTGCCAGGCTGCCCATTCGGGGCGCAATGCCGCCTGCTCTGGGCTTAAAGGGGCTGGGCACTGGGCAGATGATCCCACCTGGCTGCCGCTGGTCTCCTGGAGTAAGTGCCTCCCTCTTTTCAGCTCATGCTTAATTTCCGAGAGGGTCTCTATTGTAGATAGATGGGTAAGACTTTCCCTGTAAGCTGTTTATAGATGCAACTGCGCTAATCTTCAAAACAACCGGGGCTCACCCCTGAGCTCCTGAAATGGAAAGGGGCTCTGGGGGTTGCTGACTCCACCAGCCCCGCGACCAGAGTGTTTGCACCTGCCCCTAGCCTAGCAACCATATTCAGCTGTCAGAAGAGGTAGAAGATGGTGGAAAACTACTCTGCTTGCCCTCACTCAAGGTTGCTTGGAAGGTTTTTCCTCACTGACCTTGTAAATTAACTGGCTCACACTTCAAGTGGCTGTTTTTTCCCCAGGATTCAGTTCACAGCAAACATGAGCCGGTGCTCCAGAGGGTAACTCCCTGGAGTTACCAGTTATCAGAGCAGATGCAGCACATTTCACCCACAGAGGGTACGGGGACGAGCCGGGTTACATTCTGCCTTCCACCTCGAACCACCATCCCCTCCTGATACAAAGCAACCACTGGTCAGAGTGGGCAGGGTGCTCTGGGAGACCAGCGGGTCCCCCACCAGCCGCTCGTGATGATGACGATCTGTCCTCTAGATCCCAGGCTGGTTCCAGAGACTGGGTCTAAGACCTGTCTCTAAAGTGCCCAGAGAAGCACTCACACCACAACAGAAGGTGGGTTCCCAGCACGAAGTCCCAGACACCACGGCTACACAGCATAACACAAGTCAGGAAGCACAGTACACTATGGGGAGATCAGACAGAGCAAGGGCACCCTCCACCTCTCATCCGCCAGAGAAGCCCCGGGCAGCCAGGGAAGGACCCGGGCTGTATCCTTCACAGAGGTGGAGGCTTGTGGGGCACATCTGGGCTTTTTTTAAAAAAAAAAAATGTAGTTGCCTCAAAACACTCAAAACAGAGCTACCATATGATCCAGCAATCCTGGGCATATACTGGAGATAACCATAATTAGAAAAGATACATCCATCCTAATGTTCATAGCAACACTATTTACAATAGCTAAGACACGGAAGCGACCTAACTGTCCATTGCCAGAGGACTGGATAAAGAAGATGTGGTACATATATACAAAGGGATATTATATTCATGTCAGAAAAAAGAATGAAAGAATGCCATTTGCAGCAACATGAATGGACCTAGAGATGATCAAACTGTCAGACAGAGAAAGACAAAGACTTGCAATATCGCTTATATGCGGCATCCAAAAACCATGATACAAATGAACTTATATACAGAACAGACACAGACCCACAGACAGAGAAAACAAACTTACGGTCAGGGGAGGAGAGATAAATTAGGAGTTTGGAATTAACATGTACACCGTTATATATAAAATAGGTAAACAACAAGGACCTACTGTTTAGCACAGGAACTGTACTCAATATTTTTCATAACCTATAATGGAAAAGAATCCAAAAAAGAATATGTGTGTGTGTGTGTGTATGTGTGTATATATATATATATATATATATATATATGTATGTATAAATATATACTATATAGAGAGACAGAGATGCTATACACATGAAACTAATACAACATTGTAAATCAACTAAATTCCAATAAAATTTTTAGTTTGAAAACAAAAAGCAAAAACTAGGAGTTTCTAGAAACCCTGTGTTAATTATATTTAAAAATCCAAACAGTTTTCTCTTCCTTATAGGAAATGAGGAGCAGTTATTAGCTGTCATCAGATTGCTTATTTCAAAGCCAGGAAGAAAGTCACTTTTGAAATGACAAATCGTATTTCCAGAAGTCTTATTTTCACTTCACACCTGTCATTCCTGCTGGGGAGCCACAACCTCCAAGGCATTTGGAGATATTCGGCCAAATCGTCAAAAGAAGAGACCACCAACTGTAAACTTATTCTGGATTACTTAACCAAGGGAAGAAAAAGAAAATTGAATAGAATGAAGACAATGCTCTCATTGGAAATTCAATTTTAAGCTTAGAGAAAGTTGGGGCAGAAATCAGTCTTCCTCATTTTTGCTAAAGAGAATTGTTCAAGGGGGCTGTTGTTCAATTGGTCCGAGGGGCAAATGATGTCCTCCTGTCTCCTTACTCTGTCATTTTAAATGTGGACATTTTTACTATTACAGTGAGAAAATAGCCCAGTGGACATCATCATGTTACTTGTACACCGGGCTCACTTGTACTACACAATAGAAAGTTTTCTCTGATAAACACAATTGTGGGTTTCTTGAATTTTCTTCAGTCATGGAAAGGGCTATCCCTAATTTTACAAAACTGCCATTCACTCTGGTGGGAAGACTTGGCAGTCCCAGGATAAAGTCAGTAATTCCAATGCTTACCCTCACATACCCCACGACATCAACCCCAAGACATACCCTGGTTGGCCACGTAAGCTGGAGCTGGGGAGCCAGATGTCTTGATCCAAACCAAGAAAGCAAAGCCTACCCACTCAAGACAAAGCCTGTCTATCCAAGACAAAGAGCAGTGAGCTGACATTTCACAAGCACTCAAGCTGGGTGTATTTGCTTTGTTAAGTGTCTGTGATTCCTGACTTAGCTGAATGGAGTACATCCAGGTGTGTGATGAATGGCAACAACCTTCAGAGTATCTCTTGGCCTTCATTACAGGGGAAACCAAAAGGTCTAATTCATTTTAAATAACATGGATAGCTGCCATTAATGATTCCTTCTGTGATTTGTCATAGATATTTATATTTAGTCATCATAGGAAGAATCGTGGGAGGTCCATATCCTGCTACTTTTTTTTTCCCCCTTTGGTTAAGTATGAAGTAGGAAAAATGTGTTGACTTTTTTTTCCCTTTAAGCAAAATCCAAGCAAGAACATTTAGAATAATCTAAACCAAAAGGTTCTTCTAACCTGATCACAGGCTTGTTGCTGAACACAGGTCAGCCACCACACATAGACCGTAAGGAGCTAGCAGGACATGTCCATGGAGCATTCTTGCTTGGTGCGTGCCAGGTCAAGCACAGGTGGGAAACCGTTCTTTTAAATTAAAGGTAAGGTCTTGGCTACACAGGGGATGAAGCACAAGGCTGACATCATGAAGGTCAAATTCTAATGACCAGATGAGTTGGGGGTGCTGTGAGGTCAGGATCTATGTGGGGTCCTGGAGATGAAGAACCCACAGGCTGGTGAGGGGACAGAGGTAACCGAGGTAAAGGACCATGTGATGCGTGGCTGATTGGGTGCATGTGCCGATCAGTAGGGAACAGGATAAGCAGGTGGACTGCCCTGTCTGTGGGTGTGTGATGGGGATGAGGGGACAGACAGGCCGCCACCTGGACATGGAACCAGAAGAGCTTACATCCTGTCCTGAGGCACCCTCCACGGCCTCTCTCCTGCAGTATGCATAGCGGCAGTACTGGTTCCCCCTGCTCCCATAACCCACTGTCCACACACAGCCCCTGGTAAAGACCCTCCAAAGCTTTCCCACTTGCTTAAAATGGAACCCAGGATCCTCACCATGGCCCCAACCTCTCCACTCACAAACCATCTCCTTCTCTGACCCAGACACAGGACCTTCTTGTCCCTTTACGATTTCCCATCTGTCCCTGTCTTAGTTCCTCTGCCCTTGCTGCCCCCTCTGCCAGAAACGGCCCTGTGGCTTGACCGAGTCCACTCCCGCCCCCGCCCCCAGGGCCCCAGCAAGCACTCAATCTGAGGCAGCAGGCAGTTTCAGTCATACCACCTGCTCTGCTTCCTTCATCATGCCCTCCTGAACGAAATCAGCTCGCTCAGGTACTTCCTGGCGTGTTTTTTGCCTCTCTCCTGAGACCATGAGCCCCACAAGGGAAGGAGAATTTAGAGCTGAAATGACCAGGGAAATAATGGGCCCAGAGCAGGTGCCTGAAAATGTACTGGGTGGAAACAGTACCTTGGACAGCACCCCGGACAGCACTCCACACAGTTCCTGTCCTTCAGGCAAGCAGGGCATCCATTTGCCCAGCACAGCGCCTGTGACTCAAAGCACAGGGTCTCCTCCTGAGAACTGGAGGGTAGATGGTCCTTAAACATCCTTTCCTGCTTCCACTTGGGTGCTGAGCACACGGACATCTACCAAACTCTCTTCTCCCAGCTGCAGGTAAAGGTGACAGTGAGCCTGACAGTTTACTCCACACTTGCTCAGTTGGACAAGATGAATAAGTGATCAGCAGTGTCCCAGTTACGCTGCCTTCTGTGGTTATTATAGATTCGACACCCAGGCATCCCACAGAGGCACGGCTCCTTCATCAATGCGGGCTTCTTTTAGCCCACGCTATATTAAGCTGAGTAAAAATTAAACACTGACTGTTCAATGAAACATTATATTCCCAATGAAACTTGGCTAGTTAATTACAGGGACTAACACTGCTTTTAAGAACAGGAGGGTTTGGATTTCACTGTGTTAATAATTGCCTGGGGGTGTCACGTGAAGTTTCAGAGCTACTCAGGTAAGGAATTATGGAAGAAATGGCATGCTATCCATCTCCATTTCACAGGGGGAGAAACAGCACTTTTATAGATGAACATATCTAACGAATATGTCAACAATGAGGGAAACAAACTAGAAATGTCACCAAAGGCTCATACCAATCTACTCATGTTTCTCATTAGGAGAATGCTCTTGGTAGAATTCAATCATTTACCAGAAGGGACAGCTAGGAATCAGATGAAAGCATTTTTGCCCCTAACATTATCAGAGTATAAGGACTCTTACCTTAGATCCTTGCTACAATTCTACTCATCACACCACAGAATGGAGTATCATAAAGGGTCCTAGACACCAATCCTACAGACAGCTGGTGAGAGCATGAGGTTACTTTGTTTCAAAGGAGATATACCCAGCACCTCAGAACCCGGTGATTCACTGTTATATAATTCTGCTGAGTTTTGTCCCTTTAAAGGGTGATTTCATATAGTCAACTTTAAACTTAGGAAAGTCTTATTTTGACTGTGTGTCTATCAATTTTTGCTGGCATTATGCTGCTGCTAAGTCACTTCAGTCGTGTCCAACTCTGTGCGACCCCGTAGATGGCAGCCCACCAGGCTCCCCCATCCCTGGGACTCTCCAGGCAAGAACACTGGAGTGGGTTGCCATTTCCTTCTCCAATGCATGAAGGTGAGAAGTGAAAGTGAAGTTGCTCAGTCGTATCTGACTCTTAGCGACCCCATGGACTGCAGCCTACCAGGCTCCTCCATCCATGGGATTTTCCAGGCAACAGTACTGGCATTATAGTTCTCATCAAAAATTAAAATATTAAAGTTTAATAGAAGACACTGAAAAATAAGGACTGAGCTGAAATTTATAAGGAAAAATTAACATAAGAAATGTCAAAATGAATAGAATTTTGTAAATTAGTGAGCACCAGGGAAAAGCAACTCCTTGCTTCTTAAGGAATAGGTAGGTCAACCTCTGGCTATCTTGTCACTGGGAAAAATGGCAAACCTAGAAAACAAAGATACTTGAGGGCGTCCATAAGAAAGGAACAGACGTTTCAATGAGTCACCTCTCGCTGTTTCCATCTTACCACTTAGTGTATACAGTATTTTACTGAAAATTACCTCAAATCCCTTTTAAATGTGGATAAAGAGAATAAAGACAAACAAATAAATATGGAAAACCCAACAGAGTAGCTAAGCAATTTCCAAACACATGAACTGAGGGGATATGAATACTCTTGCTCATGTGATTCTAGTGGGAAAGAAGCCTTAGAGCAGGTTCCTTTCGAGAAAAGCAGAAAAATATACACCAAGAGGGAGGTGTCCATGTCAGCACTGGCCAGCACTGTCCTCTGAGCCCACGAGGCCAGCATGACCTGCCTCCTTCTCCCCATCAGGCACCGCAAAGCCTCACACTGAACACTCCCAGGAAACTTCCAGGAAGACCTTGGTACATGTCAAGATCTGTCATGCCTCTGAGGTTTGTCAAGAATTCTCTTTCCTCTGGAATGTGCCTTCTTCACCCTTGACTGAGATACAGTCCTTCAAGTCTAAGTCAAGTCAACTTCTCAGGGAGTCTCTCACTGTTTATTTGCTTTTTATCTCAGCCCTACTGTGTCCATCTTACAGATGTGAGAGTTGGACCATGAAAAAGGCAGAATGCTGAAGAATTGATGCTTTTGAACTGTGGTGCTGGAAAAGATTCTTCAGAGTCCCTTGGAAAACGAGGAGATCAAACCAGTTAATCCTAAAGGAAATCAACCTTGAATACTTGCTGGAAGGACTGATGCTAAAGCTGAAGCTCCAATACTTTAACCACCTCATGCAAACAGCTGAATCATTGGGAAAGACCCTGAAGCTGGGAAAGACTGAAGACAGAAGAAGACGAGGGTGACAGAAGAGGATATAGTTGGATGGCATCACCCATTCAATGGACGTAAACTTGGGCAAACTCTGAGAGATGGTGAGAGACAGGGAGGCCTGGCATGCTGCAGTCCATAGGGTTGCAGCGTCAGACATAACTTGGCGACTGAACAACAACAGGAGTGTCCAGCAGACATGACGGGCTGCCATCACCGTGATGGGCATTCTGCTCTATGGTGCTGACACAGTGACCCACGCCGCCTCGGACCTGAGAGTCTGACAGTTATGCATCAAAAGTTCTATCCATTTATAACATGAGCTTTGAAAAATGCCTTGAAGAGCAACACATCCTCAGCCAGGATTCCAGAATAAAGAAGACACTAAGCCAACGCACAATAGTGGTTTTTGAGCAAGACCTTTCCTGAAGTCAATGAGAGCCTGAGGTCATTTGTTATTGCATTCATAACTTACCGATGCTGGCTGATTCCAGAAACATGGAAGGTTTTTCTGCTGGGACACAGGGGAGGGAGGACCAAGCAGACAGGGGAACAGTTACATGCGTTCTTGCTGGACTCTTATACACAGACACAGACCTAGTCCTCTAAACATATCCCAACTGTGGGTTGAGATCTGTCTGGGTTCCCACATGGAGACACAACGTATACACACGCCTGCACACATATATCCCCACAGAAACGTTAAAAAATTCTAGCTAAATATTGTTCTTTTTGTGTTCTTGGCTCCCAGCCAACCTTCTGATATAATCTGAATGGAAATTATTTTTTGGCAAGGACTATGAACCTGAAGTTCCTTTTACCTTAATTCATAATCATTTCGCATCTCATCTTCTGGCCCAAAAAAGATATTCATCTACTCAGGTCGACGTGACATTGGCTGAGTGAAACAACTCTTCAGGAACATAACAAATTCCACGCGAGGTATGAGCAGATGCCCGCTTCCTAGGCTACAGCACAAAGAGCATCCTCCACCTACCCTAGCAAGTGGAGTTCAGAGATGACACCATGAAGCATGCAAAGTCCTGTGGATGGATAATCACGGAAACACTTCCAGAAGTCAGGCAGAGCAGCCTTTTCCTAATGGTGAGGTCATTTGTGAGGGTCAGAGGAAAGGTACTATTGACAGGCCATGGTTCAGTTCAGTTCAGTTGCTCAGTCGTGTCCGACTTTNCCACCTACCCTAGCAAGTGGAGTTCAGAGATGACACCATGAAGCATGCAAAGTCCTGTGGATGGATAATCACGGAAACACTTCCAGAAGTCAGGCAGAGCAGCCTTTTCCTAATGGTGAGGTCATTTGTGAGGGTCAGAGGAAAGGTACTATTGACAGGCCATGGTTCAGTTCAGTTCAGTTGCTCAGTCGTGTCCGACTTTTTGCGACCCCATGAATCGCAGCACACTAGGCCTCCCTGTCCATCACCAACTCCCGGAGTTCACTCAGACTCATGTCCATCGAGTCAGTGATGCCATCCAGCCATCTCATCCTCTGTCGTCCCCTTCTCCTCCTGCCCCCAATCCCTCCCAGCACCATGGTTGGATGACTTCAAATTTTTAGGATTCTTCAACTTCTTTGTGTTACTTTTTTTTTTAAAGGCTTAATGGTACAGTTGGGTAAATTTCATTTGAGATGCCACCTTTACATGTGGCCAGAATTGCCACGCAGAATTTTAAAATAGAGCACTTTCCATTTGTGACTCCATCTGGTGTCCCTAATCTGGTTCCTGCAGCTTTGGTGATATGTGGGAAGCTACTGCTGAGTCAATAAGATAACCAGGGAAGTGGTCATGCAGGGGGTGTCCACATTCACTGTCCACGTTCCTCTGCCGTTACAGAACAGACGGTCTCAATTATGCAGCTGGGTCTTTAGAACCTGTGCTCTTCCGGGAAGTTCAAGCTCGCCATCCTGCAGACTAAGTGGCAAAGATGCATGATCCTGTCACAGTGTCACTCGAGCCAGCAGGCCTCTCAGACAGTGGCCTGTGCATTTCTAAAGAGTTTTATGATCTCTAGACCTTGGATTAAACACCCAGGCTTCAGCATCTCCCCGCTGTCCACTAATCCTTATGCACCTAAATGGGTCAGAAAAATGTGACAAACAGATGCGTCTACAAGACCCTTCATCAGTCACTTCCATTGATGCAGCTTCCTATTCGTAGCATGCGGCAATTAACCAACAAATGTGTTTACCATCTTAGAAGAAGGAGCTCTGGCTGAGGAATCATGTTATTTACTCATCTTCTCACTGCTAGTTTCCAAGATGGCTAAGAGTCAAGATCCCCATCTCCTTCCTCAATTCCAGCTTGTCTTAAATAAAGATGTGCATACATCAAGTGAATGAAGCTATGTAATCTTTTCCAGACAATTCCATCAAACCAAGGGAATGCCGTGTGTGGGCTGCTTCACAATTCCCAAATTTGGTCACTGCTGGCCACGTAGTTTGCTTCGTCACTGGAGTCCTTTATTCTCCCCCTGAGTTTATATAGCTGAATCAAAAGTTCCATAGTAGCAATAACAATGACTAACATTTCTTGAGATCAAGCCATGGACTGAATTTTGTGTTGAGCACTCACTCCACCTCTGTTTGAAGCACAGCCGAGGGCAATACTTCTACCACATGATTTCTGCCATGGAAATAGTGGAAAGTGCACGGGACAGCAACGGAGTCACATGCTGGGATGCGCCTGCCCGGTGCTCATCACCCATCTCTCCAAGCTGGCCAGAGGCTAACTGCGGCACCCAGGATTGTGTCTGATGAGGTGAGGTCTGCAGTTTCATCCTCATGTCGGAGGGGATCAGGCACCACCTCTTCAACGGAAGGGTTACTCTCAGTTCCACGGGGGACACAAGGATGCATCTTAGAGTTTGGATTCTAAAATTGTGATCACGCGTCTGGCCAATAGGCTCTGTGCTAGGCAAACACCTCACGTGATGGTCAGTGCCACGATATTTAGGGCTTTGCAGGGAAACAAAATCAAATGCATATCCAACGGGCTGAGAAAGGACCATTTGTTTTAACAGCATGCTCTAAATTCTTGACCCGGAGATTACTTCAGAAGGAATAACTCTAATACGAGTCATCGTAGAATCTGATCTAAAAAATTCAAAACACCCTCCCTTTGGCAAGATCCATGACAGATGGATGCCTTGCCTGTGTTTATCCACCCAAGGTGGCCTCCCTTATGCAGCAAGCAGAGGGATGCTGGTTGGTGGTCACTGCTGGAGGCTCCAGCCACGGGGAACACATCCATATGTTCATGGACACCGTCTCCTCGATGCCCCCACTGGCTTCATGACCTCGGGATCAGAACGAGTGTCCTTCCTCACCCACCTGTCGTCTCCTAATGGTCAACCTCCGTTCATTCCCCTGGATCCTCTTGTTGGGATTACCCCTATAGTTAAATGGTATTTTCTACTCTCTTATTTAAGGTTTTAAATGATGGGATTACACTTACCTGGGTTTTTAAATTATGTCAAAGAGGCTTTCTGGGAATTATGATTTCTTAATTAACTCATCTTCTTAAACTCAGAATGCTCTTTATATTCGTAAAATGAACTCGGAAGCAATGAGATGGCATTTAAAATGTGCAAGTAACTAACTCTTTAAAAGAGTGACTAATTCAGAGGGCTTTTCCCTTCAAACATTCTAAATTGGTTGCTCTATATAGGGTTCTGAATTCACTACTCTGATCTGAGCCTGGGGAGGGTCTCTTCTCAAATTCTCAGAGAGAATGAATCCATGTAAGGTATCTGATGTCCAGCTGTGCCTGGGAGGGGAAGGAGCTGCAAGAATACCAAAGTGTCCATGTCACAGGTCTGGGAAAGGCAAGGAGTAGGCGCAAAATGTGTGTTACGACCTGTCTCGAAATCCTCTACAAAGTCCTGTAATGTCTTTTGTGCACTCAGCACACCCCAATTTTCAACTAGACCCAAGAATTCTACCTCTTCTGAGGTTCTGGTGTTCTAAAACAATTATGTAGAATCCCTCCAAGTACACAACATGACCAACAGTGTTTATTTAACTATGAAAGATCTCATAACCTACAAAAAATAATCACACACACACACACCACCTAAATTTAACAAATAATGGCCCTCACACTGGCTATTAAAAAAAAAAATTGGCTGCACCGCATGTGGGATGCTACTTCCTCAACCAAGGATCTAATCCTGCCTCCTGCAGTGGAAACATGGAGTCCTAACCACTGGACAACCAGGGAAGTCCCGACCACGCTGGCTTTCATCTCTGGGACATTCCCATGTTACAGTGGAAGCCCTCGCTGCCCACCCTCTTGCGTCCTGTCTCCACCTTCACATCAGTTACCACTGTTTGAAAATTTGTTGGTATGTTGGCTTTCTTCATGTTTATGCTTTCATTCCATATGAAAATACAGTATTTGAGGGCAATCGGAAACATCACGTTAATGAGACCATTTATTCAATATCACTGCAATTTTTGTGTACATTATGTTAGAGATTTATCCATGGGGATAAATATAGAGAGAAATAGTTCATCCCAGAATTACACTGAATACGCCACATTTATTCTCCTATCATTGGACTTTTTGGCTTTGTTTTTGCCATTATGAATGTTTTGACAGCAATGTTCTTGTGCATTTTCCTTGGGGACATGTTCAAGAATGTGTCTGGGGGATATATATAGAGGCAGTAAATTCACTTTAGGACATCCACAAACATAAAATGAAGGATGGGATTTTCTCTAAGATTTTCTAAGATGATGCTATCTTGGTCCTAAGGATTGTTAAACAATTGAAAAATAAACACTTTTCAGAGAGACATTAGTATCATGACAAAGTCCCTATCAATTCCATCGTAAGTCTTAGCATTGGGAAAGTGCTTGACATTATTGTTAAAATTGAAGAATAATGGTTAATCAGGGGCCATTGAGGATAAAGGGTCAGGTCTACTCCTGGAGAGCAGGGCAGTTGATCCTGGGTCAGAGGGCCAGACAGAGGCAGGAGGGGCAAGGGCTGGGTGGAAGAAATGGTGACAGCCCCATCCTAGAGCCCAGGTGCCTGCCTGCTGGTTCTGATTCCCCTTCTCCAGGGAACACGTCTTCATGGTGAGAAAACCAGCCTGCCTCATCCTCCCACCCCCATTCTCGCCCAAGCCTTATTTACAATTGCTCAATCTGCCAAGACAGAATGTTCTCCTTTGAAATGTTTAGTTGCAGTAAAAGCCTTTTTGCTGGTTCTAAACCCCTGGTTTTCTTCTCCTCAGCATTTCCCCCATCTCCCTTTTAAAGTATTTGATAACGAGCTTCTTCAAGTGCTTTGAGACGACTTCTATAGAAAAGGAACAGCTGAGCCAGGGTCAGCAAAATGGCTGGCATTTCTCTCCTGGGTCAGACCAAAATTTTCTTGGGAACGGCTAGAGGTGATGCTATGGGAACAGCTAGATCCCAGAGGTTCGAATCTCTCCCTCTCCCTGGAGGCTCTGTAAGCCCATGGCCCTGCTGCCCATCCCTGGGACTAGAACCTCATCAGAGACCCCAGCGAGGAGAAAGAGTCCTTGGGTATCTGCCCAGTTAATAAGACTGTAAATGCTGTTGTGAAATAACCAAACTAATTAACCTCCTGCTGTTTGAGAAAACTAAAAACTCCGGGGCAGAAATTCACACATTTCAAAATTACCAGAAGAAGGAAGGAAGGAAGGGCCGTTTCTATCTTCATAGCCGTGTGACTCGGTTGTGTGATACCGTTTTGAAAGCAGGAAAAGCAAGCACAGTAAAGAAGAAAATCTCAGCTCCAAGACAGAGAAATCTTAAAGATGACAAAGCTCACAGAACAGGATGTCAAACTTCCAAATGGGGAGGACGAGGCAGCTGGGTGTGGGTGTGCGAGTGGTGTGAGTGTGCAAGTGGACATCCTCAGGGAGAAGGCTTTGAAAACAAACCACCTAGACTCCTGAATATGAACACTGGAGATTTAAGGACTCGACCCAGAGTGTATCTGCCCAGGGCCTGCATCACCATCATCATCATCATCATCATCATCGTTATCTTTCTTATCATCAGCAGCATCACTATTAATATCAGTCCTCTATTATTATTATTATCATCTCCATCATCAGCTTCTTTATCATCACCGTTTTTCATCATTATCACCACCATCATCACTATCATCATCTTTGTCAACTCCATCATCTCACTACCATTATTTTCTTCATCTTCATCAACACTATCATCCCCATCATCTTCTTCCTCATCGCTACCTGCATTATTGTCATCAGCACCTGACAACGCACTCTGCCAGCCACATTCAAGAATATACCCCCTGCTGCTAATGCTGCTGCTGCTGCTGCTAAGTCGTTTCAGTGGTGTCTGACTCTGTGCGACCCCATAACCGGCAGCCCACCAGGCTCCCCCATCCCTGGGATTCTCCAGGCAAGAACACTGGAGTGAGTTGCCATTTCCTTCTCCAATGCATGAAAGTGAAAAGTGAAAGTGAAGTCGCTCAGTTGTGTCCAACTCTTAGCGACAACATGGACTACAGCCCACCAGGCTCCTCCGTCCATGGGATTTTCCAGGCAAGAGCACTGGAGTGGGGTGCCATTGCCTTCTCCGAATATACCCCCTTCTCGGCTTCTGGGCCGAGAAGCACAGAGTCAGGATTCCAGCCTGGACCTGCTTTTCTCGAGCTCTTGCTGGGGAGAAGGACCATGGTTTGTCCCAATCAGCCAGACTGAGGCTGAAATCTAACTGGCACCTAGAGTGCCTGTCCTCACTGCCCTGTGTGAGCGGATGTGTTTCTATACTGGGTGTTGTTTCCATGAAGAGAGGCAGGGAAGGAAGAGAGACCCATCCCTGGAAAGTCCAGTGCGGGGAGGAGGGCAGACAGAAATGCCCCAGGCGCACAGGGCTGGGATCCTCAGGACTGATTCCCATCTGATTCTCAAGGACTTGGGCCACCTGTCCTCCGCAGCGAGGACTGGAAATTCTAAGTAAAAACTTGCTCTATTTCAATTAAAAAGAAGCTGGCCCTTATACACACAGAGGGCTGGATGTGGCAGGCATGGGCTTACTGCCAACAAACACATAGTGAGGACCTACTGTGGGCATAGGATTGGCACCTACCAAAGGAGAATGAAGGGCTTCCCAGGAGGTACAGTGCCAAAGAGCCCGCCTGCCAATTCAGGAGACTTAAAGAGATGTGGGTTCAATCCCCAGGTTGAGACGATCCCCTGGAGGAGGCCATGACAACCTACTCCAGTATTCTTGCCTGGAGAATCCCATGGACAGAGGAGCCTGGTGGGCTACAGTGCATGGGGCTGCAAAGAGTCGGACACAAGTGAAGCGACTTAGCACAACACATGCAAGGGANACCTACTCCAGTATTCTTGCCTGGAGAATCCCATGGACAGAGGAGCCTGGTGGGCTACAGTGCATGGGGCTGCAAAGAGTCGGACACAAGTGAAGCGACTTAGCACAACACATGCAAGGGAGAATGAAAGGGGCCCACAAAAGGCCTTCCTGGAAGAGAACAAAAAGAAATGGAGAGAAGACTGGGCAGTGTGCTGGGGGCTGGGTCCTAGGAGGTCACAGGACAGGAGAATCACTGCAACACTCTGAACCGCAGTGATGCTACTGATGGAGGAGGAGTCAACAACCTCACTGCGTGCCATGTTTACACACGCCACCTGACTGCATCCTTGAAATGACTCTTGAGTGAGACAGGGCTGCTCTTCCCCCAGTGTACAGATGAGAAAACCAGGCTGAGTGAGCAACTCTTAGCACAGTCACTCTGTAAACATCCCCGTCAGAAGGTAACAGCCCTGCACAGCTCACTCCCCAGCCACCGCCGGGACCACACCCTGCACTGTGGCTCCTGGCCAGGGCAAGGCCCTGTGAGATCTACTGTAGTCTCTGCTTGGATGATCTCCATGCAGGGAGCTCTCCAAGTCTGCCCAGGTTGGGCTAGTGGTAAAGAACCCGCCTGTCAGTGCAGCAGATGTAAGAAATGCAGGGTCAGTCCCTGGGTTGGGAAGATCCCCTGGAGGAGGAAATGGCAACCCACTTCAGTATTCTTGCCTGGAGAATTTCAGTACAAAGCAGCCTAGGCGGGTTACAGCCCATGGAGCTGCAAAGAGTCGGACATGACTGAAGCGACTCAGCATGCAGGCATGCATGCACAATGTATGAATCCCATCTCGGCGTGAATTTTATGCAGATTCTCTCACAGGAATCTGATCCTGGATATTCAGGAACAATCCTTGATGTAATTAGGGTCCTGCCAGGACCACCTCTGAGCAGACAGACCCCCTTGCCTGGCTGAGTAACCAGCAAGCGGGCATCCACACCAGGTGTGCAGTATCCACGGTGAAATAATCACACTTTGAGCATTACAAAAAGGTGCAATTAGATGCTTTAAATAGCAGATCCACGTGTCCCAAATCTCTAAAAGCTTCATGTGTGGCTCATTCCTAAATTTTTGAACAAAGTGAATATAATTACCTCCGATGTCCCTTGGACCACAAACACTGTGACGTTGTTACATGGGAGGAAACCACTGATCTGGATCCCACTCCTCTGTCCTCTTGGGCTGGGCAGAGAAGGACAGAATCAATGCAGACATTGGACATTTGTCCAGGCCCCCACACCCACGTCTGCAGGGCTGCCTGTCCGATGCCCGACAGAGCCACCACGTTACCAGGAGCTGTCAAATGTCTTCTCTCATTAGCGTCCTGTAGCACCATTAGAGCTGCCATCGTTCTTATTAATAAGACGCAGAATGCCTCTCACATCTGTTGAGGGGACCCCGAGATCTGAACAGTGACTGAAGCTCCGCCAGTTCTTAGCAGTAGCTTCCACCAGGGAGGGGGTCTGGGGGCTTCATCTTGGCAAGTGAGAAGGAATGTCCCCGCTCTCTTTCTAGGGTTCTTTGCTGGGAGCTGCACACTGTCTGGTCCTTCACCCAGAAGGTGGGTCTCACTCTCATTCCATGGGGCAAGCCCTAGTGGGTGGCCTTCATCCCATAACCATTTGGGGTTTCAGAGCCCCTGATAAGACCAGACGGGGAACTCCAGGGGATGAGGCTTCTGCTCAGTGCCTGCTCATCCAGGGAGGTCTGAGTACTTACTATGTGCCAGGCATGGGCACAGAGCAAAAGGCTGCCTCTTGACCACAGAGCATCTTGTCTCATGGAGGAAAACAGACAACAAACCAACGGAGGGGAGCAGTGGGTTCAGAGCCTGTGAGTGCTGTGAGGACGCAGGAAGAGCACAGCACAGAGAAAGCGGGAGTGAGGGGCTGAGGACCACCCGCTTCAGACCACAGGTACATACTGGGGACACGGGAAGTCAGGAGAGGGCACTGCAGGCCTGAGAGGTGAATGAGCCTGGGCACACGGGGACCTGCAGAATTGCTAGAGTGTGGTGACTCACTGTGGGGAGGGGGGGGCGGTCAGGAAGGGCAGGACAGGTAGTTGGGGAGGGCTATAGGGAACTGAGACAGGAAACTGATGCTCTGGGGCCATGAGATGTCCCCAAGTCGCAGGAGCCACCTCTGCTCCCACGATCTNACTGTGGGGAGGGGGGGGCGGTCAGGAAGGGCAGGACAGGTAGTTGGGGAGGGCTATAGGGAACTGAGACAGGAAACTGATGCTCTGGGGCCATGAGATGTCCCCAAGTCGCAGGAGCCACCTCTGCTCCCACGATCTGCTGGGTGACAGAGCTATAGACTCTTGAGTCGGCTGAGCCTTTTCCTAAACAGCCCAGGACTTTTAGGACATATAGACTGAGACACAGGGTTGCAGACACAGGGTGAGGGAACACAGTTCTGGGTGTTTGGCAGGGAGGACAGAGAGGGTGCAAAAGCATGTGGGCATCCCAAGGGGAGAGACCGAGGAAGGGGCTCAGGCAGTTCACCCCCCTGCAGGCTGGAGTTTCACCCTCATAACCGGCAAGGTTATTCACAGTCACGTTCACAAATGGAGTGGCTAGTCCTCTCCCACCCTGGGACTAGCCACAGAAAAAGGGACCCAAGTCCTGGCTACTCAGGAGGAAAGAACTGAAAGGGGGCTCCATCCAGTGGGAAGAGAATGCAATCTTAACCTCTAGAGCCACGTTAGAAAAGTAAAAATAGAGGGGAAATTGATTTCCCTAATATGTTTTATTTGATCCAATACAGCTGAAGGAGGAAACAGAACAGGCTCTATCTTAAAAGCAGGACTTCATCTTTGGCCAGTCTGTGGACTTTGAGCTATATGCCCAGTATCTATGGAAACGACATACCAACTGGAAAACCAGGCCCCTGGAAGGAAGAGCCCTGGGGTTCTCCATCACCCAAAAGAACACCCTAATTATCTGTGTAACCGAATAGAATCACACATTCTATTATGCTTATTGGGGTATGACCACAGGCCTATTGATAATTGTCCACTGTGACCTATGGAGGCTTAAGGCATATGATCGTGGGTTACCTTTGATTGTATCTTTCTTTTTCCTTTGTTCAGAATAGTTTCAGGGACCCTTATACACTTAGGGTATATAAGGTTTTCACAAAAATTGGTCGGGGTCCTTGGCTAAGAGGAGACTCTGCCTTGGGCCCGCTGGTGTAATAACCGGCACTCCATCTGCATTGTCCTTCTGAGTGAGTTTGTTCCCTGGAATGAGTGGCTACAACACAGCAAAAAAAAATATTAGTTTATACAAACACACTGCACAACAGGTTACTAGTGGGAGTCGTGTGGGCTTTTCCATGCAACAACTCAGGAATCCAGTGTCTCCTACACTTGCCTGCCCACCCCTCCCCCCATTACCCAGCCTCTTTGTGCCTCAGAAGCACTGTGTTCTGAGTGGTAACGCTGGAGCTGCTTGGAACATGCCCTCACAGCAGGTCTCCGAGAGAGCCTAGAGCTGGATTTCGAGCCACTCTGCCACAGGCACCATAAACTCTCCATTACTGGCCTGAAATGTCAACCTGGGACTTGGGCACAGGTGTGTGGAAGCCACGGAAGGAAGACAGCTCTGCTCACCACTTTGCCCAGAGCAGCCTTGCATTCCCCTTGGGGCCCTGGGCCTCCTCCACCCTTCACCACCTGGACACACACTGGTCACCGGCGTGGCCCCTGCACTGAAGTCAGAGCCTGGCCACCTGGTGACCTGTGTGGCACACAGCACCTGCAGGGTCTCAGTAAGCCAGAGCATGAGCCCTCCTTAGAGCCCATGCCCCTGCGACGTCCAAATGGAGGAGGCCAGCTTGGGATTTGCCAAATGTCCAGGAGAGAGAGCCTCACCACCCCACCCCCAGCCCAGCCAAGGTGTGTGTGTGATTGGAGCGTCTGTTGCACCTACTTCTGGCTCTTTTCTTTACAAGAGTTGCTGAAATGCATCTAAAAATAATTCCTTGCTCTCAAAAGGCCAAACTGGCAGTGGACACCCAGGTAGCTTCTTCAGAGGGGAAGAGCCCCTCCCTTCACAAACAAAAACAGAGGCCAGCTTGGTCCAAAAATAAAGACTCCAGGTTGGGGCAGGTGTGGCTGAAGCTTTATTCCAGGAAAGGTTCTAAGGCAACCTGGGTCTGTGACGGGAGGGGCCCAGACCCCCATGGGGCAGAGAGGAAGCCACCACGGGACAAGTACTAAGACCGCTGTTTAGTCCCAAAATAGCCGGGAACAGGGTAGGGCCCAGGAGGGGCCGGGGCCTCATGAGCGCGATGGGTAGCATCTGCGAAGAAGGCAGATTTTTTACCCTGAGATGCCAGGTAAGAGCCAAGAATGTACTCAAGGGTGCTCACAGCCAGGGGAGGGACCATGGAAAGTCAGCCTCTCAGTAAGCCTAGAGCGGGACCGTGTGCAGGCAGAAGAGCCCTGGATCACCACCCCCAACCCAGGGCAGAGGGAAACCCACAGCATTCCCTCCACCTAGGAAAGGGTCTCAGCCTGGGCTGGAGAAGTTCTGACACATGCAGGACAATGGGACGCACCAAGCATCCCTCAGTGCCAGTGAGAACAGGAAGGAGACCCCAGAGCCCGAAAGCGCTCTTCCCAGGGGGTCAGGACTGTCTGGCCCCATGTGGGTGGCCTGGGGCC
>SJYV01036757.1:933118-989938 GCA_006410875.1 Neotragus pygmaeus
CATACTGCCAACCCCGGGGGTCACAATTCAAAAGCCTCTGGTTCCTACTGGGCATGAATCCCTTAGCACCATCCTGAAGTCAAAACATCATAAATTGAACTGTTATTAAGTCAGGGGCCGTCTGTACACAGGCTGATCTCAAAGATATGCGAAGTTGATCAGGACTGATTGGAACTGTTTTCCCTTCTGTTTTCAGGCACTAACTTCAGGTGACAAATATACTGAAGGAATGAGGTGATTCTTTTTGAGTTTCCCTCATGGAATCTTTATTTAGGCAGGTAATTCATAGTTACTCTCCACAGACTTCTCCACTTAAGTGACTTGTTTTAGGAAGAGTTTAGCCCAGAGTGGAGTTCACGGTAGGTTTCTATGAATATATATTGAATGAACAGATGAATGAGTGACATGTTTTGAACTATATTCGCTCACGGCTGCAAAGTTGCATTCATAACAGGAAGCTTGCTTAGGGGGAAGAAAAGGGGTTATTCTTGTCTTATGAAGTACACGATTTTCTCCCCAATGTGCGTGGGACTCTCCTGAAAATTCACAGCATACATGTTATCTAGCCAGCTCAGAGGAGTAGAATTTTGGCTACTCAGATGGGGTAGGGGCCTGAGTTACTATATACACAGTAGATGACCGGTTTTCAGAGACTGAGTATGAGACAGTATTAGTAGCATTAATACTACACTGCTTCATGGATTTCAGTTACTCCTTGACCCAGAAGGCTCACACACATCGTGCCGGGGTCCCTGGGACCCCGTGTCCTCCATGTTGGAGGGGCTGACTGGCTGCCCAAGAACACTGGGGGTGAGATTCTACAATTCAGAGGCTTTTCTCTTTTTTCAAACTTTTTATTTTGTGTTGACAATGTCGTGATAGTTTCAGGTGGACAGCAAAGGGACTCAGCCATACATAAAAACATATACCCATTCTCCCCGTAACTCCCCTCCCATCCAGACTGGCAGGTAACATTGAGCAGAGTTTCCTGTGCTATACAGTAGGTTCTTGTTGGTTATCCATTTTAAATATAGCAGTGTGGACAGGCAACCATGAGTTCATTCTCTAAGTCTGTGAACAGAGACTTTTATCTCTCAGGTCACATCCATCTGGAGCACAAAATGAGTTGTTTTTCATTCTCTTGGAGAAAAAATTTATCTGGTTTTCTGTGGAACAAGGGCACAGGTAAATGCAAGACATGTCCCTTCTTATGACTTTTCATCTCAGTAATCCTGAAGCATCTGAAGAACCAAGATACTACAGCCGTGGAGTTAGCGAGTTACATGAAATAACCATTTCTGGTGTAGCCTTCCTGAATGTCATTTTCAAATAACTTGTTCACCGGGTGCATTTTCACTGGCTGTGAGGTTTAAGAGCTACCCTCAGGAGCAGGATCAAGGTGTCCTCTCCATCCTCATTCCCCAGAGCAGTCCTGTAGCAGAGGAGGGGGAGGGGGAGCCCTGGGATTCTGTGAACATAGCCTCAAGTGGTATGCTGGAAGCAAATAATTGCTTTGAAGTTTCATACTTTATCTGAAAAATTCATGTACCCAGAAGCCATATAAGAAAAGACAGCCGTGTTTGACCACATAAAAATTAAAGTTCCTGACTGTCAAAAGCATACCATTTAAATTTTATAGGAAAAAATAGAATCCTAGGGAAAATGGTTTTATGTGTTTGACAGTTTTCCTTAATAAATAAAGAGCCCTTTAAAATCAATGGGACAAAGAGCTCAAACTGGTGGGGAAGGGAGGCAGGGGTGTTGAACTAAATTATGTGATTTTATAGCTATATTATGTGAACAAGCAGCTATGGGGGGGGGGGAAGGATTTTACATGATTGAGAAACATTTTGAAGGCACTTGCTCACTTTCATGTAAATGCAAAATAAAAGTCTGACCTACAATTTCACCACTCAGATTGGCAAAAATTAAACAACTGGTGCACAGCTCTGGGAGGCTAGGAGGACTCTGGCCACAGGTGGTGATGGGAAATGTGTATTCAATGTTATGGGTGGTCACTGGACCACATCCATCAGACGTAAGGTGGGCACACTGCTGATGCAACAGCTTCACTTCTAGATACTTATTCTATATCTATACAGCCAGGTGTGCAGTTGCATTCACTGAAAGGTTGTTTATTATAGGAAACTGGAAATGACACACTCTTTATCAGTCAAGAACTGTCTCTAGTACAGAACAGAAAATCAGCCAACCTTTATCAAAGATGAGGTTTAACTCTATGAATGGCTGTGGAACTTTGGTTCATAACTGACCTTATGTGATAAACAGCAAATTTTCAAGATGATGCATTCGTTAGGGCCCTGTATGTGGAAAGTAGGGGACTCTGTTTGACATTTGTACCTATGTTTTAGTATATCCATAGAACATTTTTGGAAGTGTTGGTAGAAAGATAACATGTTCCTCTGGGGAGGCAGGGGGCAAGAGGGAGGGCCTTTTGCTTCCTGTTGTGATTGTTCATAGTGGACTTGGTTTGGTTTTTAATAGAATTGCTAATTTTTAAAAAATTTTATTTTAATTGGAGGCTACTTTATAATATTGTATTGGTTTTGCCATACATCAGCATGAATCTGCCACGGGTGTACACGTGTTCCCCATCATGAACCCCCCTCCCACCGCCCTCCCCATCCCATCCAATCCCTCTAGGTCATCCCAGTGTACCAGCCCCAAGCATCCTGTATCATGCATCGAACCTGGACTGGCGATTCATTTCACATATGATATTATACATGTTTCAATGCCATTCTCCCAAATCATCCCACCCTCGCCCTCTCCCACAGTGTCCAAAAGACTGTTCTATATATCTGTGTCTCTTTTGCTGTCTTGCATACAGGGTTATCATTACTGTCTTTCTAAATTCCATATATGTGCTTTAGTATACTGTATTGGTGTTTTTCTTTCTGGCTTACTTCACTCTGTATAATTCAAACAACAGTTTGCTCAAGGAGGAAGCTTACCTTTCCATTAGATGTTGATAGTGATCCCATTTCCCATTATATGTTAAAGTAATACAAATATGCACAAGCGCTTTGTATGCTAATTCTCAGTGCAAATTGTGACCTGGGTGTATGTACAGGAGGGCGCTGGTCTTGCTCCTGTGTTAATAGTCTCACATGCTCTCCTGCCTTCAGACGTGTGCTCACCTGGAAATTATCCCCTCCCATCCCACAGACCCTGGACGGTCATTTAAACTGTTTGTCAGCAGAGTGGCCTGTGCTTTGGCTCAACAAAGTTCAAGCTGTTGTTGCTGGTCCTTCAAGAACACCTAATGTCGAGAGTTCCAAGGTGGTCCAGTGGTTAAGACTTCTTGCTTCCACTGCAGGGGACATGGGTTTCTTCCCTGGTCAGGGAACAAGGACTCCACATGCCACATGGTGTGGTCAAAAAAAAGGTCAAGAACGCCTGCTGCCCGTGGTGGGACCCTGCAGGTGTCCTCAGCCCTGCCCACCACTGCACAAGCCCCTGTGTTTAGGATGTATTTAGGATTCTGCACTCTTTGGCCTGAAAAGGTCTTTCTTGACAGGTCAGTCCTGGATGGAAGCACAGATCCATCATGCCCTCCACGCTGAACAGAGCAGGCCAGAGCAGGCACTGCCCCCACAATTATCTCCATCACAGCAGAGCCAGTTGGGATGTAGGCTTGTCTTGGTGGCTCTTTGGAGAGAACCTAGAACATGTAAATCTGTGTCAGAGTGGTGATGCGGAAAGAACCCAGAGTTGCTGGGCATATCGGTTTCCATCATGGTTATGGGTTCAGGGCCATCCCGGTCCGGCTTCAGCCCTGAAGAATCCAGGGCACCTCCTGGGATGCAGTGCTGGTGTCCAGGTCACAGTCCTTCCTTAGAGATGTACCCCCCTCCCCCGCCCGCCCCCAGCAAGGGCAGGAGCTCAGAGGCCCCAGGCCACCCACATGGGGCCAGACAGTCCTGACCCCCTGGGAAGAGCGCTTTCGGGCTCTGGGGTCTCCTTCCTGTTCTCACTGGCACTGAGGGATGCTTGGTGCGTCCCATTGTCCTGCATGTGTCAGAACTTCTCCAGCCCAGGCTGAGACCCTTTCCTAGGTGGAGGGAATGCTGTGGGTTTCCCTCTGCCCTGGGTTGGGGGTGGTGATCCAGGGCTCTTCTGCCTGCACACGGTCCCGCTCTAGGCTTACTGAGAGGCTGACTTTCCATGGTCCCTCCCCTGGCTGTGAGCACCCTTGAGTACATTCTTGGCTCTTACCTGGCATCTCAGGGTAAAAAATCTGCCTTCTTCGCAGATGCTACCCATCGCGCTCATGAGGCCCCGGCCCCTCCTGGGCCCTACCCTGTTCCCGGCTATTTTGGGACTAAACAGCGGTCTTAGTACTTGTCCCGTGGTGGCTTCCTCTCTGCCCCATGGGGGTCTGGGCCCCTCCCGTCACAGACCCAGGTTGCCTTAGAACCTTTCCTGGAATAAAGCTTCAGCCACACCTGCCCCAACCTGGAGTCTTTATTTTTGGACCAAGCTGGCCTCTGTTTTTGTTTGTGAAGGGAGGGGCTCTTCCCCTCTGAAGAAGCTACCTGGGTGTCCACTGCCAGTTTGGCCTTTTGAGAGCAAGGAATTATTTTTAGATGCATTTCAGCAACTCTTGTAAAGAAAAGAGCCAGAAGTAGGTGCAACAGACGCTCCAATCACACACACACCTTGGCTGGGCTGGGGGTGGGGTGGTGAGGCTCTCTCTCCTGGACATTTGGCAAATCCCAAGCTGGCCTCCTCCATTTGGACGTCGCAGGGGCATGGGCTCTAAGGAGGGCTCATGCTCTGGCTTACTGAGACCCTGCAGGTGCTGTGTGCCACACAGGTCACCAGGTGGCCAGGCTCTGACTTCAGTGCAGGGGCCACGCCGGTGACCAGTGTGTGTCCAGGTGGTGAAGGGTGGAGGAGGCCCAGGGCCCCAAGGGGAATGCAAGGCTGCTCTGGGCAAAGTGGTGAGCAGAGCTGTCTTCCTTCCGTGGCTTCCACACACCTGTGCCCAAGTCCCAGGTTGACATTTCAGGCCAGTAATGGAGAGTTTATGGTGCCTGTGGCAGAGTGGCTCGAAATCCAGCTCTAGGCTCTCTCGGAGACCTGCTGTGAGGGCATGTTCCAAGCAGCTCCAGCGTTACCACTCAGAACACAGTGCTTCTGAGGCACAAAGAGGCTGGGTAATGGGGGGAGGGGTGGGCAGGCAAGTGTAGGAGACACTGGATTCCTGAGTTGTTGCATGGAAAAGCCCACACGACTCCCACTAGTAACCTGTTGTGCAGTGTGTTTGTATAAACTAATATTTTTTTTTGCTGTGTTGTAGCCACTCATTCCAGGGAACAAACTCACTCAGAAGGACAATGCAGATGGAGTGCCGGTTATTACACCAGCGGGCCCAAGGCAGAGTCTCCTCTTAGCCAAGGACCCCGACCAATTTTTGTGAAAACCTTATATACCCTAAGTGTATAAGGGTCCCTGAAACTATTCTGAACAAAGGAAAAAGAAAGATACAATCAAAGGTAACCCACGATCATATGCCTTAAGCCTCCATAGGTCACAGTGGACAATTATCAATAGGCCTGTGGTCATACCCCAATAAGCATAATAGAATGTGNTGGATGGCATCACTGACTCAATGGACGTGAGTTTGAGTGAACTCGGGGAGTTGGTGATGGACAGGGAGGCCTGGCATGCTGCAATTCATGGGGCACAAAGTCTGACAAGACTGAGTGACTGAACTGAACTGAGCCTAGACTTCCATGTACACTGCATGCATGCTAAGTAACGTCAGGTGTCTAACTCTTTGCAACCCAAAGAACTGTAGCCCACCAGGCTCTTCTGTCCATGGGATTCTCCAGGCAAGAATACTGGAGTGGGTTGCCAAGCCATCCTCCAGGGGATCTTCCCAACCCAGGGATCAAACCCGCATCTCTTTATGTCTCCTGCTTTAGTGGGCAGGTTTTTTTGCCACTAGTGCCACCTGGGAAGTGTTTCACTGAACTCTTTGCAAAAATTTTCTCCTTTCTCAATTATTTTCTGGAGAACAATTTTTTAAGGAGCTCACAATTTCAGTAATACAGATAAGGGGCTTCAGTGGTTTGTTTTGCTAATTGAGAGAGTGAAGGTAAAAGGTTTATTAGTTCCTTCCCAGCATCACCAACTCAATGGACATGAATTTGAGCTAACTTGGAGAGATAGTGGAGGACAGAGGAGCCTGGCATGTTGCAGTCCAGGGGGTTGCAAGGAGTCAGACACAACTTAGCTACTGAACAACAAAGTTCCTTTCTTATATATCTCTGGGTCAAGAATAGGAAGGCTTTGAATGCTAAAAGGAGGTAACAAAAGTATCACTGAAATAATGCAAAAGTACAGAAAGGGAACATTAAATTTTAGACTTCTTGTTTCTGCATGAAAAAGTAAATGTAAAAGTTGTGTACAGTTATTTCAAACAATCATGAGCACAATCTCCAGCTGAGAATTTTGGTCATTTTCATATAATTGTATTTTCTTGTTCAGTAGCTTAGAACACATTTCTCTTCAGGACTCTCCAAATTCAACTCAGTGTAGTCAATACCTTTCCTTTCCACTTTCAATTCTTTCTTAAAGGAGCATAATTATCAACAAATATGTTTTGTATAAAGATAAGGAGAGATTAAATTGCAGTATAAAGTCTTCTGAAGGATTACCATTACCTTCCACTGTATCTTCTTTTAATTAATTGCCCTGCTTTCTCCTATAGATAAGTAGCATTTTGAAAGAGGGAGACTCCATGAGGTGCAACCAGAACAAAATTCTCTCTCTCCTATTCCTGCTCCCTCCATTCTCTGCCACCTTTACCTTAATCATTCACACCTCTTCTTCAGACTTGTTTTCTCTGCTACTTACATGAAATCTCAAGCAAGTGCCATAACTTTTTCTGGACATTCTTAGATAATAAGTCCCACAGTCAATTTTGGTAGAAACAAGTTCTCATAGANCCCCATGTGGGTGGCCTGGGGCCTCTGAGCTCCTGCCCTTGCTGGGGGCGGGCGGGGGAGGGGGGTACATCTCTAAGGAAGGACTGTGACCTGGACACCAGCACTGCATCCCAGGAGGTGCCCTGGATTCTTCAGGGCTGAAGCCGGACCGGGATGGCCCTGAACCCATAACCATGATGGAAACCGATATGCCCAGCAACTCTGGGTTCTTTCCGCATCACCACTCTGACACAGATTTACATGTTCTAGGTTCTCTCCAAAGAGCCACCAAGACAAGCCTACATCCCAACTGGCTCTGCTGTGATGGAGATAATTGTGGGGGCAGTGCCTGCTCTGGCCTGCTCTGTTCAGCGTGGAGGGCATGATGGATCTGTGCTTCCATCCAGGACTGACCTGTCAAGAAAGACCTTTTCAGGCCAAAGAGTGCAGAATCCTAAATACATCCTAAACACAGGGACTTGTGCAGTGGTGGGCAGGGCTGAGGACACCTGCAGGGTCCCACCACGGGCAGCAGGCGTTCTTGACCTTTTTTTTGACCACACCATGTGGCATGTGGAGTCCTTGTTCCCTGACCAGGGAAGAAACCCATGTCCCCTGCAGTGGAAGCAAGAAGTCTTAACCACTGGACCACCTTGGAACTCTCGACATTAGGTGTTCTTGAAGGACCAGCAACAACAGCTTGAACTTTGTTGAGCCAAAGCACAGGCCACTCTGCTGACAAACAGTTTAAATGACCGTCCAGGGTCTGTGGGATGGGAGGGGATAATTTCCAGGTGAGCACACGTCTGAAGGCAGGAGAGCATGTGAGACTATTAACACAGGAGCAAGACCAGCGCCCTCCTGTACATACACCCAGGTCACAATTTGCACTGAGAATTAGCATACAAAGCGCTTGTGCATATTTGTATTACTTTAACATATAATGGGAAATGGGATCACTATCAACATCTAATGGAAAGGTAAGCTTCCTCCTTGAGCAAACTGTTGTTTGAATTATACAGAGTGAAGTAAGCCAGAAAGAAAAACACCAATACAGTATACTAAAGCACATATATGGAATTTAGAAAGACAGTAATGATAACCCTGTATGCAAGACAGCAAAAGAGACACAGATATATAGAACAGTCTTTTGGACACTGTGGGAGAGGGCGAGGGTGGGATGATTTGGGAGAATGGCATTGAAACATGTATAATATCATATGTGAAATGAATCGCCAGTCCAGGTTCGATGCATGATACAGGATGCTTGGGGCTGGTACACTGGGATGACCTAGAGGGATTGGATGGGATGGGGAGGGCGGTGGGAGGGGGGTTCATGATGGGGAACACGTGTACACCCGTGGCAGATTCATGCTGATGTATGGCAAAACCAATACAATATTATAAAGTAGCCTCCAATTAAAATAAAATTTTTTAAAAATTAGCAATTCTATTAAAAACCAAACCAAGTCCACTATGAACAATCACAACAGGAAGCAAAAGGCCCTCCCTCTTGCCCCCTGCCTCCCCAGAGGAACATGTTATCTTTCTACCAACCCTTCCAAAAATGTTCTATGGATATACTAAAACATAGGTACAAATGTCAAACAGAGTCCCCTACTTTCCACATACAGGGCCCTAACGAATGCATCATCTTGAAAATTTGCTGTTTATCACATAAGGTCAGTTATGAACCAAAGTTCCACAGCCATTCATAGAGTTAAACCTCATCTTTGATAAAGGTTGGCTGATTTTCTGTTCTGTACTAGAGACAGTTCTTGACTGATAAAGAGTGTGTCATTTCCAGTTTCCTATAATAAACAACCTTTCAGTGAATGCAACTGCACACCTGGCTGTATAGATATAGAATAAGTATCTAGAAGTGAAGCTGTTGCATCAGCAGTGTGCCCACCTTACGTCTGATGGATGTGGTCCAGTGACCACCCATAACATTGAATACACATTTCCCATCACCACCTGTGGCCAGAGTCCTCCTAGCCTCCCAGAGCTGTGCACCAGTTGTTTAATTTTTGCCAATCTGAGTGGTGAAATTGTAGGTCAGACTTTTATTTTGCATTTACATGAAAGTGAGCAAGTGCCTTCAAAATGTTTCTCAATCATGTAAAATCCTTCCCCCCCCCCCATAGCTGCTTGTTCACATAATATAGCTATAAAATCACATAATTTAGTTCAACACCCCTGCCTCCCTTCCCCACCAGTTTGAGCTCTTTGTCCCATTGATTTTAAAGGGCTCTTTATTTATTAAGGAAAACTGTCAAACACATAAAACCATTTTCCCTAGGATTCTATTTTTTCCTATAAAATTTAAATGGTATGCTTTTGACAGTCAGGAACTTTAATTTTTATGTGGTCAAACACGGCTGTCTTTTCTTATATGGCTTCTGGGTACATGAATTTTTCAGATAAAGTATGAAACTTCAAAGCAATTATTTGCTTCCAGCATACCACTTGAGGCTATGTTCACAGAATCCCAGGGCTCCCCCTCCCCCTCCTCTGCTACAGGACTGCTCTGGGGAATGAGGATGGAGAGGACACCTTGATCCTGCTCCTGAGGGTAGCTCTTAAACCTCACAGCCAGTGAAAATGCACCCGGTGAACAAGTTATTTGAAAATGACATTCAGGAAGGCTACACCAGAAATGGTTATTTCATGTAACTCGCTAACTCCACGGCTGTAGTATCTTGGTTCTTCAGATGCTTCAGGATTACTGAGATGAAAAGTCATAAGAAGGGACATGTCTTGCATTTACCTGTGCCCTTGTTCCACAGAAAACCAGATAAATTTTTTCTCCAAGAGAATGAAAAACAACTCATTTTGTGCTCCAGATGGATGTGACCTGAGAGATAAAAGTCTCTGTTCACAGACTTAGAGAATGAACTCATGGTTGCCTGTCCACACTGCTATATTTAAAATGGATAACCAACAAGAACCTACTGTATAGCACAGGAAACTCTGCTCAATGTTACCTGCCAGTCTGGATGGGAGGGGAGTTACGGGGAGAATGGGTATATGTTTTTATGTATGGCTGAGTCCCTTTGCTGTCCACCTGAAACTATCACGACATTGTCAACACAAAATAAAAAGTTTGAAAAAAGAGAAAAGCCTCTGAATTGTAGAATCTCACCCCCAGTGTTCTTGGGCAGCCAGTCAGCCCCTCCAACATGGAGGACACGGGGTCCCAGGGACCCCGGCACGATGTGTGTGAGCCTTCTGGGTCAAGGAGTAACTGAAATCCATGAAGCAGTGTAGTATTAATGCTACTAATACTGTCTCATACTCAGTCTCTGAAAACCGGTCATCTACTGTGTATATAGTAACTCAGGCCCCTACCCCATCTGAGTAGCCAAAATTCTACTCCTCTGAGCTGGCTAGATAACATGTATGCTGTGAATTTTCAGGAGAGTCCCACGCACATTGGGGAGAAAATCGTGTACTTCATAAGACAAGAATAACCCCTTTTCTTCCCCCTAAGCAAGCTTCCTGTTATGAATGCAACTTTGCAGCCGTGAGCGAATATAGTTCAAAACATGTCACTCATTCATCTGTTCATTCAATATATATTCATAGAAACCTACCGTGAACTCCACTCTGGGCTAAACTCTTCCTAAAACAAGTCACTTAAGTGGAGAAGTCTGTGGAGAGTAACTATGAATTACCTGCCTAAATAAAGATTCCATGAGGGAAACTCAAAAAGAATCACCTCATTCCTTCAGTATATTTGTCACCTGAAGTTAGTGCCTGAAAACAGAAGGGAAAACAGTTCCAATCAGTCCTGATCAACTTCGCATATCTTTGAGATCAGCCTGTGTACAGACGGCCCCTGACTTAATAACAGTTCAATTTATGATGTTTTGACTTCAGGATGGTGCTAAGGGATTCATGCCCAGTAGGAACCAGAGGCTTTTGAATTGTGACCCCCGGGGTTGGCAGTATGCCACAGTCCCGTGACCAGGAGGGTGTACAAGCAACACACTTACACTCACTCTGGACCCAGACAACCACTGTCCTTCACGTTCAGTACAGCATTCAGTCAACATGAGATAAGCCACATTTTACTATAAGACCGATTGAATGGACATGAGTTTGAGCAAACTCTGGGAGACAGTGAAGGACAGGGAAGCATGGCAGGCTGCAGTCCTTGGGNCTCCCTTCCCCACCAGTTTGAGCTCTTTGTCCCATTGATTTTAAAGGGCTCTTTATTTATTAAGGAAAACTGTCAAACACATAAAACCATTTTCCCTAGGATTCTATTTTTTCCTATAAAATTTAAATGGTATGCTTTTGACAGTCAGGAACTTTAATTTTTATGTGGTCAAACACGGCTGTCTTTTCTTATATGGCTTCTGGGTACATGAATTTTTCAGATAAAGTATGAAACTTCAAAGCAATTATTTGCTTCCAGCATACCACTTGAGGCTATGTTCACAGAATCCCAGGGCTCCCCCTCCCCCTCCTCTGCTACAGGACTGCTCTGGGGAATGAGGATGGAGAGGACACCTTGATCCTGCTCCTGAGGGTAGCTCTTAAACCTCACAGCCAGTGAAAATGCACCCGGTGAACAAGTTATTTGAAAATGACATTCAGGAAGGCTACACCAGAAATGGTTATTTCATGTAACTCGCTAACTCCACGGCTGTAGTATCTTGGTTCTTCAGATGCTTCAGGATTACTGAGATGAAAAGTCATAAGAAGGGACATGTCTTGCATTTACCTGTGCCCTTGTTCCACAGAAAACCAGATAAATTTTTTCTCCAAGAGAATGAAAAACAACTCATTTTGTGCTCCAGATGGATGTGACCTGAGAGATAAAAGTCTCTGTTCACAGACTTAGAGAATGAACTCATGGTTGCCTGTCCACACTGCTATATTTAAAATGGATAACCAACAAGAACCTACTGTATAGCACAGGAAACTCTGCTCAATGTTACCTGCCAGTCTGGATGGGAGGGGAGTTACGGGGAGAATGGGTATATGTTTTTATGTATGGCTGAGTCCCTTTGCTGTCCACCTGAAACTATCACGACATTGTCAACACAAAATAAAAAGTTTGAAAAAAGAGAAAAGCCTCTGAATTGTAGAATCTCACCCCCAGTGTTCTTGGGCAGCCAGTCAGCCCCTCCAACATGGAGGACACGGGGTCCCAGGGACCCCGGCACGATGTGTGTGAGCCTTCTGGGTCAAGGAGTAACTGAAATCCATGAAGCAGTGTAGTATTAATGCTACTAATACTGTCTCATACTCAGTCTCTGAAAACCGGTCATCTACTGTGTATATAGTAACTCAGGCCCCTACCCCATCTGAGTAGCCAAAATTCTACTCCTCTGAGCTGGCTAGATAACATGTATGCTGTGAATTTTCAGGAGAGTCCCACGCACATTGGGGAGAAAATCGTGTACTTCATAAGACAAGAATAACCCCTTTTCTTCCCCCTAAGCAAGCTTCCTGTTATGAATGCAACTTTGCAGCCGTGAGCGAATATAGTTCAAAACATGTCACTCATTCATCTGTTCATTCAATATATATTCATAGAAACCTACCGTGAACTCCACTCTGGGCTAAACTCTTCCTAAAACAAGTCACTTAAGTGGAGAAGTCTGTGGAGAGTAACTATGAATTACCTGCCTAAATAAAGATTCCATGAGGGAAACTCAAAAAGAATCACCTCATTCCTTCAGTATATTTGTCACCTGAAGTTAGTGCCTGAAAACAGAAGGGAAAACAGTTCCAATCAGTCCTGATCAACTTCGCATATCTTTGAGATCAGCCTGTGTACAGACGGCCCCTGACTTAATAACAGTTCAATTTATGATGTTTTGACTTCAGGATGGTGCTAAGGGATTCATGCCCAGTAGGAACCAGAGGCTTTTGAATTGTGACCCCCGGGGTTGGCAGTATGCCACAGTCCCGTGACCAGGAGGGTGTACAAGCAACACACTTACACTCACTCTGGACCCAGACAACCACTGTCCTTCACGTTCAGTACAGCATTCAGTCAACATGAGATAAGCCACATTTTACTATAAGACCGATTGAATGGACATGAGTTTGAGCAAACTCTGGGAGACAGTGAAGGACAGGGAAGCATGGCAGGCTGCAGTCCTTGGGATCGAAAAGAGACACAACCCAGTGACTAAACAACAACTATAAAACAGGTTTTGATTTAGATGATTTGGAGGCTGATGTCAGCGTTCTGAGCACATTTAAGGTGGCTAAGGCAGGTGGGTAGGTCAGGTGCATTAAATGCATTTTTCACTTAAAATATTTTCAGTTTACAATGGATCTGTCAGGACATAATCCCATGTAAGTTGAGGATGATCTGTATTAGGAATGGTGATTTCTCTTCTCCTGATGGGTGTGGAATAAGGGATATTGAGAGGTGTGGGAACAGGGTGCTGTGCTGACAAGGCCAACTGGGCGAGTCCAAGGAAAAAAACGGCCAAGGTCACTGGGGGCTGCCTCCAAAGCTCACAGCATGGAGCTCTTTACAGAGATAAACACACAACATACCTGAGGACAGAGCATACTGTCAAACCCTCCACTTAGACCAGGGCTCCTGGCTTTGCCTTTACTCCAGGAACTTGAACTCTGTCCCCCACAGCCTGCTCCCCACATGCACTCACTCATGCATATACATGCACACACACTCACATATGCAGAGATTCATATGAGGACACATTGAGATACATACACATGCATATGCAACTTCTCATATTTTTTTAAGGAAAAGTCTTAGCCTCAGCATTCCAAGGCTCTCATTTGAGGAGGCATAGGAAAAAGACGAAAAAGCAAGGAGGATCAAGGGTTTTGGTTGAAAGGTGACCTCACCTTCAGAATCCACAAGAGCTAAGGTGAAACCCGCCTTTCCCAGATCAATGAGACCATGTACTCACTTCCCAGGCAATTAACTGGTCTAATTTGCAGTTAGATAACCGCCAGAGCCCTCTGACCTCAATCGACTACTAACGAGACCCACGGAGCCCCTGTCTCCCTGGAAATGTGCAGTGGGGCTTGTTTCATTGTTTTGACCACTGGCCAAAGGCCAGACTAGCCAGGTCAACACTGCCCCAAGGAGGATCCAAGTGTGGAGAGCCTGGAGGAGCTGGTGGTTCCGGGGCTGCAGATAGACCGCAGGCCACTTCCCCAGGTTGGGCAGGAAGACAATGCCTGCCCTGCCCCACGGAGGGAGCCAGGCCCAGGCCAACGTCCAACCCCAGCACCCCTCTCCAGCCCTGTCCTGCCAGCCCTGGGGCCCTGGCCTCTCCCAGCTCCTCTTCACCCTTGCTCCTCCTGCCCTATCTTCGTCCCTCTTTTGTCTTCTTGGCTCCTGCTCACTGCTCAGATCTCAGCTAAAGCCAGGTTTTCCTAGCAGTAGGAACATGCTGGCTGGATAATCCTCTGTCCTGAGGGGGCCGCCTTGATAACTGCAGGAGGTTATCAGCATCACTGGCCTCTACCCATCAGATGTGAACGGTACCCCCTCCTCTAGTTGTGGTGAATGTAAACGCCTCCAGGGTTTCCAGGTTCATGGGGGCAGACGAGCCCTGGCTGGAGACCACCCCGCATGGCAGAGGTCCTTCCCCATCGACCCCAGCTTCCCCGGCCTCCACCGCTGCTTCTGCCTTCTTCTCCAAGGTCATGGGATTGGAATTCTCGACTGGCCCACTGGGATCAAGAACCAGCACATTAGTTCCTGTGCTGAACACAGTTGACCTCTGGCAGATGCCCTCAAATGTTGGCCAAATGAAAGAATGACCATGACAAAAATAGGAAATAGGGAACCAGAAGAACACACACATGTCCGCACCTGAGATGCTCAGGAAGAGACTTGCTCACGGACTGCCTGGACACCCTTAGGTGCTGCTGTACCAGCAACACAGGGGCCCCAGAGCAATCCAGCCATGAGCCCTGCCCCAGAGACACTGAACCAATAGGAGCATTTAATCCAGGCATGAGCTCTGCCCCAGAGACACTGAACCAATAGGAGCATTTAATCCAGGCATGAGCCCTGCCCCAGGGACACTGAACCAATAGGAGCATTTAATCCAGGCATGAGCCCTGCCCCAGGGACACTGAACCAATAGGAGCATTTAATCCAGGCATGAGCCCTGCCCCAGGGACACTGAACCAACAGGAGCATTTACCTGGAGATCGTCTCACTGAACAAGCTGTGGCGGCACCTGTCTATGTAGGGTGGACTACCCAAGAGGTGCTAATGGTAAAGAGCCCACCAATGCAGGAGATAGAGATGCAGATTTGATCCCTGGGTCAGGAAGATACCCTGGAGGAAGGCATGGCAACCCACTCCAGTATTCCTGCCTGGAGAAGGCCATGACAGAGGAGCCTGGTGGGTCACAAAGAGTTGGACATGACTGAACATGTTGAGCAAACAAATGGGTAAAAAGGATGGGAAAAAGAGCATTGCTTTCAGAAATGTTTACATTCTTAGGCTTTTATCGTGCAAAGCAGTAGGTTCTAGATGAAATCAAGCATAAGGCAAACTAAAGATCTTGTATGCCACAACTGAGATTTGGCACAGCCAAACAAATAAAAGTAAATACAGCTATATTTTTTAAAAAGGGTTTCCCAAGCAGCGCTAGTGGTAAAGAACTTGCCTGCCAATCCAGGAGACATAAGATGTAGGTTTAATCCCTGGGTTGGGAAGATCCCCTGAAGAAGGAAATGGTAACCCACTTCAGTATTCCTGCATGGAGAATCCCATAGACAGAGGAGCCTGGTGGGCTACAATCCTTGGGGTCTCAAGAGTCAGATACAACTGAGCAAGTAACACATACATATTTTTTTAAAAAACCCAAGGCAAAGCTGCATCCCGTGTGATGATACAGTTGAGACCCTGTGGACTGTGGACTCACTGAACCAAGTCAAGTCTACTACATAAACTTTAAGATTCTGGCAGAGAATCTACTCGACTTGTGGCACCAGGTCAAGCCTCGTATGTAAGTTCTCTGCTTGTTAAACCTGTCACCTATCCATCTGGACTCACTGCCCCATTCTCAGGTCATTCCTAGCCCTCTGTGTGCGGGATCAGTTTTTGAATCAACTTCAGCCCTCTGTCTAGAGCTGTGGTTCTCAAACAGGAGGCTTCTGCCCCCAGGAGACACTGGCATGATCTGGGGGCATGTTTGGTTGGGTGCTACTGGCAATGGGGTGGGTGGAGGCCAAGGATGCTGCTGGACATCTGACAGTGCACGGCACAGACCTTAAAACAGAGAACCACCCAGTGGCGCCTGAGTTGGGCATCCAGCACCTGGTCTACAGCAGAAACAGAGGAGGTGTTGGCCCCACATGGGACCTCAGTGGGATGCCCTACAGCTGCAGCCTTCCCGCCTCCACCAGATTGTGTGGCCAGGACTTGCTAATAAACACTTCAATTCAAGCTTGATTCCACAGAATTACAGAGCAGGCGCCTGGAGGCCAGGCTGCTTCGGCACCTTCATTTATTGGGTTTCAGAAATAATGGAGAGCGTGGTATACTTACAGTCCCACAAGCTGTGTGCTCTGAAGGCTGCCCTGCCAGAAGAGGTGAGGTGGCCATGCCCACCTGGCTCACCTCCCCACCTGGCCTGCGCCTCAGCTCTGACTATCATCCTGAACAAATGATTATGAAACAAGAGATGGATGGTTTCTAGCTCTGAGCACCCATTCAGAGACCCGCCCCACCTCCGCACACTATGTAGGGCAAGGCCACCCTAACGGCAGTGGAGTCCAACTTCGCTTTCATCCTCTTTTACACGGTCAACACTTCTTTGGTACCAATTAGCCAATCTGTTTGATCAAACCTTACTCCCAGCCATCAGCAGCATTTGTGTCCTACTAAATTAATTGTGCTGAAAAGCAACCACTTTTCCTGTAACGGGCAAAGTGATCCTGTTTAGAGAATGCGGCATATGGTGGACAGGCAGAGGCGAGCGGCAGAAACCTGATAAGAGGGAGTTGATGGCTTTATTCTCCCTTCCAGCCAAAGGTTTATTCTACCTCTGCTGGATAACACATTGGTTTTGCCATCTGAACCTGATTTAAGGGGAAAGGGGACTTTTTCAAACTCGTTAGAGCCTTCAGATTATAAACTTAGTTAAGCCTGGTCTCCATCTGCGAGGAGCGGGGCTTCTATCTCCGATGTTCCAGAAAATCAGATTTTTCTTAACTCCTCCTGATGGAATGGATTTTGAAAAATGCAGATCCATCAAAAAAGCCCCTCTGAAAACACCCTTCCCTTTGGAAAATGAGCTTCTATTTCCTGTGTCACAGGTTTCCCAGAGACAGGCAGATCCAAACCAAAGAAACGTGCCAGCAGTGGGGAGGCCAGTGGACCTGGGTACGGGCATGCAGGTAGGGAAGTGCCTGGATCTCCCTCTCGCAGGATGACCTGCATGCCAAGGCCACCTTCCCAGGCCTCAGGAAGCCCACCTTTCCTGGACCTGCTCCCTGCTAACCCACCCCGAGGACAGAGCGTGATATCCTAAGGACCAGGTCCAGTGCACTCTCTCCTCATCCCCACCCCTGCTGCCTGGCTCCACCAGTTCTTAGAATCATTCCTTCGCAAGCCCTTGTCCCTGTCACTTCTCTTTCTGCAGCAGGAGATGGAAAACCTGACTCCGAGTAGTTTAAGTCAGAGTGAGACTTGTATGATGTTGCAGCTGCAGTCTGACCATACTCTCATCGGTGGGGTCACTGATCCCAAGGACAGCTGCCTCCCTCCACTCTGAGCTCCCTGGGAACACCACTTCTTCCAGACACCAGACTCCCCCAAGGCATCCAGGAACAGTTTCTCTTGCCCAGGAACCCAGAAAGCCACACACGTTTCACTGGCCCTGTCTGATCACAAGCCCACCCCCATATCATCACTGTGGACCCAGGTAAGAGAGGTGCTGCTGACGAGGCTGGGTCTCCATGGCCCTCATTTAGCCTGAGTCTGGGAGGACCCTCTGCAGAGCACACAGGAGTTTTCTCAGACATGAGACATGAATGGAGGCTCTATTACCAAAGATCCCTGAATGGGTGAGGGATGGACAGATAGACAAACCAGATCCCTCTGCTGCCCAGGCTGTCTCATACCCCTGAGGTCCAAGGGATGAGTTCACTGGACACCCAGGGCACAGCCTCCTGAGGCCTCTGACCCCAAGCACTGGTAACTGTTAATTCCTTCTTCTGAGGTTGTCCTTCAGATCAGCAGAGATGACAGGGTGACCACTGTGCTTGGAAGAGGGTCTGGGGAGTCCTCATGATGGAGGGCCCTTCCCTCACACAAGTGATCAGCTTCTACGTGCTATGATCTACCTGGGAGGAAAGATCTACTTAAAAAAACACAGAGACAAACCACTTCTGGGACATGCTCAGGCCATAGCAGGGGGACAGTCCTAGCTCCTCTCACACAGGCTGAGACAAGCAGGCCTCCATTCCCACGTGAAATTAACAGCTCCCTCCCCTTGGTTCTAAAAACATATTTACCCAAGGTCCACACAGCATTGAGAAGTGACTGCTGGCTCCCCAGCAGGCCTGTCTGCGCTAAAACAAAGGTGCCAAGGGCAGCCCAGCAGGAGCCGGGAACCCAGAGAGACGTGCACCCTCCATAGGGAAATCCAGTCATGTTCACGCCGTGCTCACCAGGGCACCCCCTAAGCCCACTTCCCTCCTCGCCCCGGTCTTTGGCCCTGGTCTCTCCCCACAAGCTGGTGCCCCGGGCCCAAGGGTGGAGGGGAAAGTCACCACAGAACAGCAGCAAGGACTGTTATCCCTGCTCGTGGCTAAACCAGGCCGGTGTAGTACACGGGATTAGGGAGGAAGGAATAAGCAGATTCTAGACACGACTAGGCCCTGATAAGCCACAACATGAAAGTCACACTGGATTAGGGCCAGCCTGTAGTAAGAACTCCCTCCCTGTGTTGTCGGCCTGGTGTCCACTGTGCAGGAACTGGTGTCTCATCTCTGGAAGGCCCAGGGGGTGGGCACTACTGGTAGTGTGGAGGGGTGGGGGCTCAGCAGGAGAATATCATGCTTACCCCAACTCCCGGGAGGAGTGAGGCTGTGTGTGTGCGCTGGGAGAGGGCGGCTGATTGAATATTGGAGGAGGGAGGGCAGTGCTGGCCTGGTCAGCTTCCACGTAGCCTGGGGGTTAAGCTCTTTCTCTGCACTGGGGGGTCAACAGCAGGCAGAGGAAAAGGGTAGGAATTGCTGGGTTGAGAGGAAGGACAGGAGAGGGGCCAGGAGGTGCCGGCCACCCCATGTGTCCCATCAGTACAGAGGCTTGAGGTCCACTCTGGAAGATGGTCGCATGCTGCCACCCTTGGCCCATCCCTCCAAGTGTCTGCTGTGTATGACGGGAAGCATAGGACCGAGGGATGTCGCCCTGCCTCCAGGGTTCCCAGCTCACGGGGCAGGTGGAAGGGGAGACGTGAGAACAAGGAAAGTGTAAGTCACTCAGTCATGTCCAACTCTTTGCGACACCATGGACTGTACAGTCCATGGAATTCTCTGGGCCAGAATACTGGAGTGGGTAACCTATCCCTTCTCCAAGGGATCTTCCCGACCCAGGAATCGAACCTGCATTGCAGGTGGATTCTTTACCAACTGAGCTCTCAGGGAAGCCCTGAGAACAAGGAAGAAAAGGTCAAGGCTGGAAGAGTCACTGTGCAGCCGGGGGACAGTGACTTCCTGACCCTGCGGGCCGGGGCAGGACAGGAACCAGAGAAAGTGCAGAGAAAGAGCGCGGAGCTGCCTGCAGGCACCGCCCTCCTCCTTTTTTGTATTGACTAGGTCTGGAGTCACTGAATAAAAGCACAAAACCATTTCTCTGGCTCTTAGCATGTTTTGTCAATTTCCTTTCTATTTCAATTTAACATTTCTGGATGTAGTATAAAAAATGCTAACTCAACAGATTTGGGCCAGTTTTCAGTAACAGCGCTTAAAAGAAAAAGAAGACTTTGTAGAATTGGTAGGACAACAGTGGCAATATACTGTTTTCAGGGCATTTCCTTGGTTACTCGTGAAACTGAACACTTTTCACTATGTTTATTAAATATCTGCTGTTGTGTGATTTTTCTCTTTAAGGTTTGGTCTGCTTTTCTAATTTGGATTGTTCTCACCAATCTATATTGCCTCTTTATATTTAAAGGTGAGAAATTCTGTGTCCTATTTATCAAAGTGATTCTTCCCAATCTGGCTTTTATTGTGAACTTTTTTTAAAAAATTCTTTATTTTTATTTTTTTCAGATCCAGCCATCNCTGATATTTCTCCCCTTAGTCTTGATTCCAGCTTGTGATTCAACCAGCCAAGCATTTCACATGATTTACCCTGCATATAAATTAAAAATTCAGGGTGACAATATACAGCCTTGTACTCCTTTCCAATTTTGAATCAGTCAGTTATTCTGTGTCTGGTTCTAGGTGCTGCTTCTTGACCTGTATACATGTTTCTCAGGGGATGGGTAAGGTGGTCTGTATTCCCATCTCTTTATGAATTTTTCCATAGATTGTTGTGATCCACACAGTCAAAGGCTTTAGTGTAGACAAAGAAGTAGGTTTTTTTTTTCTGGAATCCCCTTGCTTTCTCTATAATCCAACAGACACTGATTGACAATTTGATCTCTGGTTCCTCTGCCTTTTCTAAATCCAGCTTGTACATCTGAAATTTTCAGTTCACATACTGATGAAGCTGAGCTTGAAGGATTTTAAGCATAACATTACTAGCATATGAAATGTGTGCAACTGTACAATAGTTTGAACATTCTTTGACATTGTCCTTCTTTAGGACTGAAATTAAAACTGACCTTTTCTAGTTCTGTGAGACATTATTTTGCTTACATGCTTGAGTGCTGGTCAAAACTCCTTCTACTCTGCCTAGAGAAAACCTAGAGTATATCTCCCTGAAAGGGAACAAGTTGAATGATAAACGTTCCATATACTGTGTGTGTGTGAATGTGTGCGTGTCTTAAAACAATACACATTTGTTATTTCCATTTCTATCTTAGAATGTTTTAACTGCTCAGAGTCTCACAAGGCAGTAATCAGGGTGTTGGCTGTGACTGTTGTAAATATATTTATTTATTATACAATATNCTCTCCAAGCCCAGTGGCGGCACCTTGGGATGAAGTGCACCTCCCATCCCAATCCATCTGTTGAAGTCCCAACCCCATTACCTTAGAATGTGACTGCATTTGGAGAAAGGGCCTTTGAAGAAGTAGTTTAGGTAAAATACGGTCATTAGTCCTGATAAAAGAAAACTGATGTGTGTTAAGAGGAGGAGGTTAGGACGCAGCACACAGAGGGACCGCTAGGTGAGGATACAGGAAGAAGGTGGCCATCTACACGCCCAGGATAGAGGCCTCGGGAGGAAGCAACACTGCTGAGCACCAGCCTCCAGAACTGAGAGAAATATATTTCTGTGGTTTAAACTCATCGGGTCTGTGGTCCTTCGTTATGATGAGTGGGTGGCCGGAGCAGATGGATATAGGAAGACTCCTGATCTGGCTGGTGGGAGAGGACCCACCCACTGGAGTGAGAAGCGCCCAGTGGCCCGAGCATGGGGTCTGTCCATCACCTGGGCCTGGCTGTTCTGAGACCAAGCCAGCTGTAGATGGCCCTGTGCTGGCAAAGTTAGGGGCCAGCAGAGGAGGGCAGGTGACCTGAGCCAACCCACAGGCACGAGCCTGCATGATGACTGTGCTATCTCCTTAATTATAATATCTAGTAGAAGATTTGAGCAGTGCTATCTCAGGAGGAAGGTCCCCCACCCCCAGCACAAACACAGGACTTTTCAAAACTGATCTGGACGAAAGTGAAATTGTTAGTTGCTCAGTCATATCTGACTCTGACCCCATGGACTGTAGCCACCAGGCTCCTCTGTCCCACGGCATTCTCCAGGCAAAAGTACTTGAGTGGGTGCTATTTCCTTCACCAGGGTATCTTCCTGACACAGGGAAGCCACATTCAACTCCAAGATCTTCATGGAACACATTCACATCTAAATTCCCTAAAACTTTCTTGGACTTTGTTCTGTTCGCTGCTACATCCAGGCCCTGGCACTCAGTACACAGTCAAGAAATATTTGAATGTACACAAATCAATCCTTCCACTGCTCAAATCTTCTACTAAATATTATAATTAAGGTCACGTGTTTCCTTCCAATAGAGGCATGAAAAACGATTTGGGGAAATGGTTCTGGAAGCTTTATGACACCTCAACTGTTTCTCTTTCTTCCTGTTTATCTGTGTTTTTCCTTTTGTTACTTTGCTGTCTGCTTACAGCACCCACCTAGCCTGACACAAACTACCTCAAATAAACGTCCAGAGTAGAGAAGGCGGTGTCCACGCCAAGCCAGCTGAAAGGTAAGAGGCCGGCTCTGCATGAGTGGTCCCTTCTGAGAGCAGGGGGTTCAGGAGAGGTGCTCCCCTGAGTTGCCAAGGATGGGGAACCCCCTGGCCTCCCACCCCAGCACTCAGCTGATCTCAGGACCTGCTCCAAGGAGGTCACAGGATCTTCCGGCACAGCTGCCCCTGGAGCAGGGCTGGCCTCGGGGTGTGCACCCCTCACAGTTACAGGGTGCCCGGCATTGGAAAGGGCTCGGCTTAGCTCAACGCTCTGCTGCCACCGCTTTGGAACTCTTCACGATTTTTGCACAAGGGGCCCCCTACTTTCATCACGTACTGGGCCTCACAAATCTGCAGTCAGAGCCCGGCTCCGACCCAGGTGGGAGCAGAGCAGTCTGGGCACAGGCTCACCTGCTGTGACCCAGATCACCAGGAATCCATCCTCCTGCCAACTGTGGGTTGCAGGCCCTGCTCCCACGGCCAGCCTTTGAACGTGTTCTGAGCAACTTCAGATGCACAGGAAAGGGCTATTTCAGGTACCAAGACAGGTTTCTGGCAGCAAAATCTAAGCTCCAGAATCCAGGTGCCCAATCTCCTTACCTGAAATCATCAGAGGCAAGACCTCGGGGTGGGGGTGGGGGTGTCTGAACAGACCCCATCAGCAGAGGGAAACCATGCACGCTAGAGAACTGAAGGCACCTCACATTTTGTCTGGTTTGTGCCAAATGGTAAGCCCAGCTCTCCCCCTTCCTCCAGCTCCCAGCATAGGCAATTATTTTGATGAACAAAAGCAGCAGCCGTTTCAGCAGAAAAAAATCTCAGAGGCTGCTGGTGTGTCTGACTTTTGCCAGGATTTGCAGGTGGACAAAGATTAATTGTCTGCAAAGCTTTCTTGCACAATGCAACTCGAAGGAGGGTGCCACTGGACTTTACAGCTCCCTGTCTGCCTGTTTCCACAAAAGACACTGGATCCTACCAGTTCCAACTGCACAAAACCAGTTCCACTCACCCAGCCCCACGGCTCAAGGCAGTTCTGTGACAGCTTTGGGTAAGTGTGGAAGCGCACGGTGTTTAATATCAAAATACTCATTTGCAGAGCCCTGGAGTATCACACTGCCCCTGGCAGTGCAAACTTGTGTGAAAACACATTAGGTACACTTAGAACCAGGAGGCTCACTAGGAATGGACTAAATGATATAGGAATATCAGAAGAGAGTGAGAAAGCTGGCTTAAAACTCAACATTCAAACAACTAAGATCATGACTTCTGGTCCCATCACATCATGGCAAATAGATGGAAAAAAAAAAAAAAGAAAATAGTAACAAACTTTATTTTCTTGGGCTCCAAAACACTGCGGATTGTGACTGCAGCCACAAAATTAAAAGACGCTCGCTCCTTGGAAGAAAAGCTATGGACAATCCTAGACAGTGTATTAAAAACAGAGACACACTTTGCTGACAAAGTTTTGTATAGTCAAAGCTAAGGTTTTTCCAGTAGTCATGTACAGATGTGAGAGTTGGACCATAAAGAAGACTGAGTGCCAAAGAGCTGATGCTTTTGAATTGTGGTGCCGCAGAACACTCGAGAGTCCCTTGGACAGCAAGGACATCAAGTCAGTCAGTTATACAGGAAATCAGTCCTGAATATTCATTGGAAGGACTGAGGCCCGAAGCTGAAGCTCCAATACTTTGGCCACCTAGTGTGTAGAACTGATTCACTGGAAAAGACCCTGAGGCTGGGAAAGATTGAGGGCAGGAAGAGAAGGGAGTGAGGGAGGAAGAGATGACTGGATAACATCACTGACTCAATGAATATGAATTTGAGCAAATTCCAGGAGACAGTGAAGGATAGGAAAGTCTCGTGTGCTGCAGTCCACAGAATTTCAAATTGTCAGGCACAGCTGAGCAACTGAACAACAATCTGGGTGCTGAGTTCAGACTTTACACACTCCACTGTTTCCACCTTTCATTGTAAATGAGAACTCCTGTCCTTACACTAACACAAGGAGGGCTGTGCTTCAGAAGTTTAGTGCAGAAGTGCACATGGCTGTGTGGTGGGCCCTATGTGACACTATCTGGCATGACACCGTCAGAAAAACCCAAGTGCTTATCAGTGTAGACTGGACAGATAAAATATGGACATGCACAGGAAGGAGAGCTCTGCCGCAACGGAGGTGGAAAAGCATGCCACGGGGAAGCCAACACCCGATGACTTAGAGCTTAACCAGAGAAGCTAGAAGCACGAAGAAAGATGCTACAGGATTCCACTGACTTGAAGTCCAAAATCAGGCAAAATAGGACGTGCAGCCAAGCCATTTGGAAGGAATGACAGCTAGGAACGGCCTCGGAGTGTGGGTTCCACTCAGTCCCTTGGTAATAAATCCGGTGCTGGTGGCACCATGTGCTTAGTTTAAAAAGTATCGCCATCTGAACGCTCACAAACTGATGTGATTTTCTGCATGTGGTCAATAAAAAGTTTTTTAAAAACCTAGTGGCACTGCAGCAACATAGCCAATCAGCCACGTCCTGGAGTGTAAATGGAAGTTTTGAAGGAACCTGGGATGTTTTGCCTGTGATATTCTAAAGCAGCTTGCTGAGTCGAGATTCTCAATCATCATTCTTCCCAACAACTTTGGAAGACGCTTAAAGTCAACAGATGAAATTAAAATCCTCCATAACAAAGGGAAGTGGGGAAGCTTCCCAGCTTTTCATGGGGGATAGCCAGGAACTGAGCAGACAGGGCCACCCCCTGAGCCGTGCGAGTGTGGCCGCTGTTCATAAAAGCATTCAAGGGCCTAGAGTGAAAACAGCAAGGGTGCCTTCAGAAGGCTCATCACGTTCAAGAGCAATATAGGCCATACATATTTATGGCCCCATAGGATCCATCTGAGGCTCCGATTTTCTCATTCGAATCCAGGTGTATAGACACACACCATCCTGCCAGTTTATCCTGAGCTCTGAGCTCACCCACCTAGTGGACACTGGCTGAATCCATGTGGGATGTGAAGGCATCCTTCACCTGCTTCTTCTGTACAAGTGGACATGATGAGCACCTAATCGTGGCAGCTCGTTCTCATCTTGACATGCTAAGCAGCCACTTCACTGCAGGTGAGCAACAAGCCAGGCTCCTCAGCAGGTGCAAACTTGTGTCCATCAATACCTGGGATGCTGTCAGACCAAGGGGAGGAGGCAGGAGAGTTGAGAACTCTGTGGGGGTGGGAGGGTCTGCCCCTGCCTAGAGGCGCCCACACTCCTTGGCCCACGGCCTCTTCCTCTTATCACTTCGACCTCTGCTTCCACTGTCACACCCACTACTAACTCTGCCCTCCTCCCTCCAGTCAGAAGGGGTCCTCCGGAGATCATCTCCCATCCTCATGTCCTTAACCAAATCCCACCTACAAAGTCCTTTTTTGTCATGTAAGGTGACATATTTGCAGGTCCTGGGGATTGGGACATAGCGATGTTTGGGGCTATCATTCAGCCCCTTACACACAGATACCAGGTTGAGTCTAGAAAGCAGGTGAGTCCCAAACCTTAAACTCTCCATCAGAGGTGCGCAGGGCCTGGTGAGGGGACCACCTGCCTCATGATGACAGGGGGGGTGGCATTTAATAATGCAGATCCTCTGTCCCCACCCTGATCTCAGTATAGAACCTCTGCAGGAGGACAAAGGGACCCTACCGATCTTGAGAGAGCAAGTTTCATGACCACGGACTTGACACTGAGGTCACGAGGAAACACACACATCAAACACTCCTTCTGCTTTTAGCTGTTGATCTGAAGTTACACATCAGGCTGGCTCGTCACTTTGGCTCATTCGACTTTAGAAAGACCTGCTTGTAAAGGTCTGGAAACTGCATAATGAGCTGACAGACAGCAAACCCACCTGCAGCGGAGTGCGGACCTGGTGCGCGGTGCAGGAGCAGAAACTTGGCACGGCCCCCCACCCGCATGGTCAAAGTCACCCAGACCAGCTCCCAGGCCTCACACTGAAGCAGCCTGCAGCCAAGGGGCGCAGATAGCGACTCCGTCAGGCTCTCACACACTTCTCTCCCCAACAAGAGTTGCACAGCTTTTGATGCGGATTCTTATTCTTGTCACTTGGATCTGACTGAAAAACTACACTAATCTTTGCTTTTCTCTGAGTTATCCTTTAAGTACTTAAGTTTTAATTATACCTAAGTCTACCTGAAGACGTTCTGGGAAAGCTCCAGTATTGTCCGTCAGCAACGGAACACAGTGTAAGAGTGCGTGTAGTTTCCAAACCCCTAGTTGTTAATGAAATCCCAAACATTCAGATTTTAATTGAACTAGATAAAGATTAAGAAGCTTAGCAGCAGCTGGCATTACGAATTAGTTCTCAGCAGAGTTTTATGTTGTACTCTAAATCATCGCCTTTGTAATCGTCCTAAATTGTCCTTTATCTTGCTAATGCAGATACGGTTCTCAGGGAGCATCAGGCTTCCTGTGTCCCCAACTGCCTGGAATAGTTTGATGTGTAAAGTCTTAATAGTAATTTTAATAATATTGTGATCTACATGTATGATGTATATTCAATAAATTCTTACACTAATTAGAAAAAACATCAAGGCCTTGATGTGCCCTATTTTTAGAGACGAAGTTTATTGCCTGAGTATCATTTCTGGAAACTAGCAGAGAAGCAGGAGGACTCCCTTGAGGGGGTCTGCATGGGGCAGGGGGGAACAGCATGGACTCAGCAGACCAGGTCTGCCCTCAACATTGGTGACAAACATCCCCTGCCCCCTCCAGGCAGCCAGCATGGGCAGACCATGATTCAATTAAACCAAATTTGATTCTGGGCCCTGGGGCTGTTTTCCTACGTGGGGCGGGTCAATGTACTTGAAGTGTGTTGACATAGGCGCCCTTGAAAATGCACACGGAATGCTCCCCAACTCCTACATCCATATAACAGTGACCTGGAGGGGGGCAGTTATGGGAACAACTCCAGAGACAGGCAGGCTCGGGGTTCAGAATCCAGAACAGGACATGCTTGTTTGCTGAACAAATTAAGACACACATGCTTCCACAGAATGCTATTTTTGATAATATTCTTTTATATGAACTGGTCCCAAACTGGATCCTCCTTCTAAAGCTTCATTTCAATTGATCACACCAGCAAAACAGCAGCCTGGGATGCTTGCTGCAAACACCCACCCCAAAGAGAAGACATGGGCTGGCGTTTATGGCTGATTTCAAAGGGGCCCTAGCACTTTTATAGGCTGCTTTTCTTTGGCTTTAGGCCTCATCATTATCTGCATATAGAATGTGGTTCTACTGAACTCTCACAAGGCAGGATGTGAAGAGGGTGGGTGGGTGGCTGTGAGTGTCTGAGGGGCTTCAGGAGAGAATCACACACCACTGGGATGACAGGAAAATGACACCTGGACTCTGGACGCCAACCCTGCGTGTCTGGAGTGATGCCACTGATCCATCATCAACGGAGCTGGGAACAGGAAACTCACTCAGAGCTCAAGTTCCTCCCTAAAAGTCACTCCTGGGTGTCATCAAGAAGGTAAGTTACCAGCATGCAGCTGAACCAACACTTTCTTCCACTGTGGTTTCCTCATGGCCTCGCACAACTGCAGCATCCCCAGCGTATTCTAGTCCCGGGGGTCCCATAACAAAGAACCACCAACTGGGGGGTTTCAGACAACAGACTTGACTCTCTTATATGCTGGTGTGGACAGGGCCAGGCTCCCTCTGGCATGTGTGGGGAGGGTGGCTCCCGCCCTCCCAGGCCGTCCTTACCTGCAGACACATCACCCCACTCTGCCTGCACTGTCAACCCCAACTTTGTGGGTCTTTACCCAAAACTGGATTAAAGGTCCTCTTCCTCCCTACAAGGACACCAGTCGAGGGATTTAGGGCCCACCCTAATTCAGTGTGACCTCAACTTACCTTGATTACATCTGCAAAGACCTCCTCCCTCCCTGCCCCCAAATAAAGCCACACTCAAAGTACCAAGCAGTTAGAACCTCAACACATATTTGTAGGGCACACAATTCAACCCTGAACATTCAGTGATATTCAAAATGCTGCCACTGGGGCTGCAAATTCATGGTCTTCAGACACCAACTCTGTTCTTTCAGCGCATCTCTAGGCCGTGAATTTAGACGAGCACCATGTGCACCGCACACAAAGGCCTGCTCTTACTTCTGCCTTTCCCGTGAGCAAGAGGGACTCAGCAGCTATGAATTTCAGACTCCTCTGCAGCCCAACTTGGAAATGATTTTCTTTAGTACATGCTCTTTTAAATTTATTATTTTTTTGGCAAGAGAAGACGGTGATGACTGTAGCAGAATTTGAGGGTCCTGTGGGTGCCAGAAGGCTTTGAGCGTCTGCCACAAGTAAACTGTTATTTCTCAAAGGAGAAGCAGTGTTGACAAGTCAACATCAGGACCTGATCCTCTGATGGTTTGTAGCCATGAACGCCAGCCTGTTGTCCTGCAATACTTGGAGGACCGAAGAGGACTGGCTGGTGAGAACGTTCCAGAAACACAACCCAGGAGAGAGGAAGGCGGGGAAGCCGAGAAGAGAGGCTGAGGAGGAGGAGACTGAGCCAGGCCTTGCCAGGCTGTGGGTTCTTGGTGCTCAGAGGGGACTCGATTGTCTAGGATGATTGATCACTAAAGCACATGGACTTCAATATAATCCCAACAAATGTATACACACATGAGTTCATTGATCGCTTGCCAGTTCAGAGCCTGTGGCCAAGAGGAATGCGGGTGGCCTAGGACCAAGACGCTCTGCTGGTGTCCAGGGTCAGGCAGCCGGCAAACACTGCCCAGGAGCCCTGCTCTCAGACAGATCATCTCGATGGCATCACCTTCTCCCATTTCTCCAAGCCCCACCAAGAGAGTTCCCTGAATGGCAGGATTATTGAAATCACCCATGAGAGCCAAAGCCACTTTGGGTTCCCCGAAGCAGAACAGAGTTCCCCCAGAGCTGGCCTGAACCCCTAAACCCAGAAGAAGGTGGAGCAGTTTCCAACAGTGATGGTGCCTCCTCCGGCATAAGAAGCGCCTCCTGATTGCCATTCAAGCCACACCATCATCCTCCCTTCTCTCTGGTCTCCCCACAGACTCAGGGAAGTTCAGCCAAGGGCACACATTTATTAGATTAAAGGAACATACTAAAATAATGGGAAACCCACTAAAGCGTCTGACACGTACTAATGTCTCTATCACACACGAGACCTGGGGAGCAGAGAACGTGCTCACGGCCTTCGCAGTAAGGCAGGAAGACACAAATTCCCACTCAGTGGACAAGTAGTCAAGTGTCTGCTGTGCACCATGCACTGTCTTTGGACCTGGGAAGAGCAGTGACCGAGGCAGACAGACCCCGGCAGAGCTGGTCTATCAATGGAGTGATGTGCATGAGCTCAAAGGCACCAGCTGATCACCAGAAATCACCTTCTATGGATGTTTATAGTGAGCAAGACCTCCACCCATGGCACTGCTTTATACCAAACACAGACGCTCTTTGCATGACAAGGCCAGTGTTTTTTCATGTTTTTTAAAAAGAGGGACACACATTAGGAATACCATAATATACTGTAGGCAAACAGGTCCTGCTCACTTAACTCGGCCCCCAAGTCCTGCCAAAAACACCCCACAGCTCCAGAAAAAAACCTGCTGAGTAATAACCATTATGAAGACACTCAATCTGTCCATCCTTCCCTTTACCCATCTTCACACACACCCACCCACCCTGTCTCTTATACACATCTTAAAGATTAAGAAGCTTAGCAGCAGCTGGCATTACGAATTAGTTCTCAGCAGAGTTTTATGTTGTACTCTAAATCATCGCCTTTGTAATCGTCCTAAATTGTCCTTTATCTTGCTAATGCAGATACGGTTCTCAGGGAGCATCAGGCTTCCTGTGTCCCCAACTGCCTGGAATAGTTTGATGTGTAAAGTCTTAATAGTAATTTTAATAATATTGTGATCTACATGTATGATGTATATTCAATAAATTCTTACACTAATTAGAAAAAACATCAAGGCCTTGATGTGCCCTATTTTTAGAGACGAAGTTTATTGCCTGAGTATCATTTCTGGAAACTAGCAGAGAAGCAGGAGGACTCCCTTGAGGGGGTCTGCATGGGGCAGGGGGGAACAGCATGGACTCAGCAGACCAGGTCTGCCCTCAACATTGGTGACAAACATCCCCTGCCCCCTCCAGGCAGCCAGCATGGGCAGACCATGATTCAATTAAACCAAATTTGATTCTGGGCCCTGGGGCTGTTTTCCTACGTGGGGCGGGTCAATGTACTTGAAGTGTGTTGACATAGGCGCCCTTGAAAATGCACACGGGATGCTCCCCAACTCCTACATCCATATAACAGTGACCTGGAGGGGGGCAGTTATGGGAACAACTCCAGAGACAGGCAGGCTCGGGGTTCAGAATCCAGAACAGGACATGCTTGTTTGCTGAACAAATTAAGACACACATGCTTCCACAGAATGCTATTTTTGATAATATTCCTTTATATGAACTGGTCCCAAACTGGATCCTCCTTCTAAAGCTTCATTTCAATTGATCACACCAGCAAAACAGCAGCCTGGGATGCTTGCTGCAAACACCCACCCCAAAGAGAAGACATGGGCTGGCGTTTATGGCTGATTTCAAAGGGGCCCTAGCACTTTTATAGGCTGCTTTTCTTTGGCTTTAGGCCTCATCATTATCTGCATATAGAATGTGGTTCTACTGAACTCTCACAAGGCAGGATGTGAAGAGGGTGGGTGGGTGGCTGTGAGTGTCTGAGGGGCTTCAGGAGAGAATCACCCACCACTGGGATGACAGGAAAATGACACCTGGACTCTGGACGCCAACCCTGCGTGTCTGGAGTGATGCCACTGATCCATCATCAACGGAGCTGGGAACAGGAAACTCACTCAGAGCTCAAGTTCCTCCCTAAAAGTCACTCCTGGGTGTCATCAAGAAGGTAAGTTACCAGCATGCAGCTGAACCAACACTTTCTTCCACTGTGGTTTCCTCATGGCCTCGCACAACTGCAGCATCCCCAGCGTATTCTAGTCCCGGGGGTCCCATAACAAAGAACCACCAACTGGGGGGTTTCAGACAACAGACTTGACTCTCTTATATGCTGGTGTGGACAGGGCCAGGCTCCCTCTGGCATGTGTGGGGAGGGTGGCTCCCGCCCTCCCAGGCCGTCCTTACCTGCAGACACATCACCCCACTCTGCCTGCACTGTCAACCCCAACTTTGTGGGTCTTTACCCAAAACTGGATTAAAGGTCCTCTTCCTCCCTACAAGGACACCAGTCGAGGGATTTAGGGCCCACCCTAATTCAGTGTGACCTCAACTTACCTTGATTACATCTGCAAAGACCTCCTCCCTCCCTGCCCCCAAATAAAGCCACACTCAAAGTACCAAGCAGTTAGAACCTCAACACATATTTGTAGGGCACACAATTCAACCCTGAACATTCAGTGATATTCAAAATGCTGCCACTGGGGCTGCAAATTCATGGTCTTCAGACACCAACTCTGTTCTTTCAGCGCATCTCTAGGCCGTGAATTTAGACGAGCACCATGTGCACCGCACACAAAGGCCTGCTCTTACTTCTGCCTTTCCCGTGAGCAAGAGGGACTCAGCAGCTATGAATTTCAGACTCCTCTGCAGCCCAACTTGGAAATGATTTTCTTTAGTACATGCTCTTTTAAATTTATTATTTTTTTGGCAAGAGAAGACGGTGATGACTGTAGCAGAATTTGAGGGTCCTGTGGGTGCCAGAAGGCTTTGAGCGTCTGCCACAAGTAAACTGTTATTTCTCAAAGGAAAAGCAGTGTTGACAAGTCAACATCAGGACCTGATCCTCTGATGGTTTGTAGCCATGAACGCCAGCCTGTTGTCCTGCAATACTTGGAGGACCGAAGAGGACTGGCTGGTGAGAACGTTCCAGAAACACAACCCAGGAGAGAGGAAGGCGGGGAAGCCGAGAAGGGAGGCTGAGGAGGAGGAGACTGAGCCAGGCCTTGCCAGGCTGTGGGTTCTTGGTGCTCAGAGGGGACTCGATTGTCTAGGATGATTGATCACTAAAGCACATGGACTTCAATATAATCCCAACAAATGTATACACACATGAGTTCATTGATCGCTTGCCAGTTCAGAGCCTGTGGCCAAGAGGAATGCGGGTGGCCTAGGACCAAGACGCTCTGCTGGTGTCCAGGGTCAGGCAGCCGGCAAACACTGCCCAGGAGCCCTGCTCTCAGACAGATCATCTCGATGGCATCACCTTCTCCCATTTCTCCAAGCCCCACCAAGANTATGAATGTACCTATCCAACCATCCATCAAGCAATCTATCCATCCATGAATCTATGTATCCATCCATCCATCCACTTATCCTTTCATCTGATTTGGCCTGAAATACCCAGTTTAGGGATCTTCAGTCAAACCTATTCTTTCCTAAATGCTGTCCAAATACTCACCCAGAGCTTGTGCTCCAACATTTGCTGTACAGGGTATTACCTGGCAGGCCAGTGGTTAGGACTCCATGCTTCCACGGCAGGGGGCACAAGTTCAATCCCTGGTTGGGGAACTAAGATCCCACAAGCCTTGTGGTGTGGCCAAATGAATAAAGAAATAAATGCCTGACTGTACTTTAAAAATGTGCTTTACAAACTGTGGCCAACAACCTAATGAGCATGAGGAAGCTTCTAAAACAAAATACAACAGAATGGAAAATATCCATGGTAATTATAGCTCTACTAGGAAGGCAAATACTGTTCTACAAGATTTTATTTATGTGTGTATGGGGGAGCTGGTTACTGCTTTACATTTTCAAAGTCATTGTTTTCTATAAGTCATGGTCAAAAAGCTTTGAGAACCTCATCTGAACTGTATATTTCATGAATGTAGGAACCTTATCGCTTTGTTATCTCCAACTGCTCCAGAGCTGGGAACTGTGGCAGGTGGTGGGACACAGGGACACACACCCACACACCCCTTATTTCATATGATCCCTAAAGGTTCCAGGATGGTAACCTCTTAATGGAGTAGACAAGTCATCTGGTCTACCTGCTGCTCATATTCCTCTCTCCTCCTCTCAGACTCTGGCTTAACCCTTCGTCTCAGTGTAGCCATCATCATCCTCCTGGACGCCCCCAACCACCACCTCCTCTGTTCTGGTGTAGACCCCCTCCCACAAATTCCCACTGCCCCCACTCAGTCAGTCTCACAGCCCTTTCTCACTTGACAGCTGCCCTCTGGTTTATCTGTCCCTTTGGACTCGGAAGGCAGGTGCTGTGCTTATCGCTTTATTTTCTGAGTCTAGCCCAATGCTAGTGCAAAGGTGCCCAGAGAGCTATGTACCAGATGGGCAGATGAGGTGCTTGAAGCAAGAACAGGGGCTGGGGTGGGGGTGGGGAATCCAGACATGGCGGCTGGGACTAAAGTTAAAGGGAGTCAGCCTGCCTCCCCGCTCCGTGAGGGGCCACAGGACCACTGCTTGCAGCTCTGAGGAGTGGGCGAGTGGATGTCAGGTATGGTGACCCCAGCCTGAAGGGCTAGACTGAGGGTGAGGGGCCTTCTGGACCACCGTCTCCTTATTCTTGGCCACATGCTATTCATCTGTGTAAACAGAAGCACCCCAGGAGATGCTCAAGGCCACATGAGAATTTGAAACTTCCTACAATTAGTATTGATGTCCTGTGAGCTCAAGCATCAAAATCACAGACTCCAAAAGCCAAAGGGACACTCTGACCATTGCTGTTAGGTCCACTCTGTAACCTTCAGGGAAGGTTTCCAGGTCTAGAAACACATCTGCATTTACGACAGCATCTTATCATCACAACAGTCTAGGAGGGGATGGGGAAATACCATGACCCTCCTGTGTAGACAACAGGCCTGGCGCCCTGTCTGAGGCCACAGACTTAATCAGTGTGCCTCCAGGCTGTCGGACTCCAGAGCCCCATGGGGGGACTTACAACTCCAGGTCTCTGTGAAAAACATGCATTAAAACATCAATAAACATGCCCCAACCTAACAAAACTTAAAGACTCTTTCCACGAAGCAGGGGACTGCTTTAATTGCATCTCAAAAAACAGAGCATCTTCCTTCAGCCCACGCTTCGGCCACACTAGCTGCTCAGTCTTCTCCCTTCTGTGATGCAGGGACCGGGCTGTGTCCATCTGCAACTCTGTCACCTCTCCATTGGCCTAGAGGAGCCTCCCCCTCCCCAGCTCCTAACTGCCATCTCCCCTCTGCACCTGTGCCCATGGGCGGACCAGAGGATGTGGCCAATGCACAGCACTGTGCCTGTCACAGCGACCACATCCCCTGAGCTGCGTGTCTGTGGCACTTAAACCCATGAGCCCTGCTGGCTTTGGGGGTGTGCTGGTGTCACTGTCTGTTTCACATGAGACCACCGAGCCTGTTTCGTGCAAAGGCTGGAATGCTGCCTGTGTGGCTGTTCTCGCCAGGTGCCCACTGCCTCAACCCATACCAAGGAGGCGCCTCCCAAGTGCTGCTAGCTGGTGGGGCTCAGCTTCCACATGGGAAGGCAAGGGAGCCAAAGCAGGCAGAGTTCACGGTTGACCTGTTCTGGAGGATAGGTGGCTGCAGAGGGTTCTTCCTCGCCGGTCACTGTGACCCTGAGCCTGGGCATGCACGTGGTGGGGCAGGTGGGCAGGAGGCCCTGAGCACAGCTGGCACACCAAGTAGGGTGGGGTGAAGTGGAGTTACCCCTTCCCTGGACCCCCGTCTCCCCAGAAATGCACATGGGGGTATCTCTGAAATTTTCACTTGGCCTGGGAGCAAAAGCAACTGCTCTGTTCTGAAGCAGGGGTGCGTTGCATAAACCATTTTCCCACTATAATGGCTGGAGAGAGAGAATGAATTCCCGGCTTTTAAAATGTTTTTTGTCCTTTCCTAATAGGATCTCTAAAAGCCACTTTCCTTTAAGCCCCAGTTTACTTGCCAGGAGCCTGAATCTGTGACTTTTACCTCGGAACATGATGATTTTGTTACTGCTGAAGACGATGAATACCTTGACCCTCAAGCACAGAGAAAAGCTGAAACTGCTTATGTTTTCTTTGCAGGACCACCCATCTCCTCTGCGCAGCAGCCCCTGCAGAGCCAACTTGGGGTGGGGGAGAGCTGGGGTCTCATGAACACATCACTGGTGGTGTCTCCTCCCTGCAGCAGTGGTTGCCAGGGCCCTGGCAGCTGACCACAGCTCTATCTACTCACCACAGCCCGGGCCCCAGGGCTGCAGAACATGCAAGCTCGTTCATCAGGGACTGCTCAGGGTCCACTCCCCTCCTGGGTCTCATGATAGCATGAGCAGATCATGCAATTAAGAGGCAAGCTCCTGCCTGTTCTCCTACCCAGACCCCAGCCCCAAGGAGAGGCCCACACTGTCCCTATAGGTGGATGAACCACCCTGCAAATGCTGGGAGCGAGGGTGTTTGGCTGTCAGTCGAGTGACAAATGCGAGGGGAAAAAAAAAGAGTGACAAATGCGATTTTTTCAGCTAAAATAGGTTACACAGTCCAGCACTAGGGGCCTGAACCAAAGACAGGAAAATCCCATTTTTATGGATCAGCCAGGAAGTACGGCCATCACAAGAAAGGAGACTTTCTGGGGAAACATGTAACAGAAATTCACTGAAGAATATTTGGGAAAAATAACACCATGAGGATAGAAGTAGGCCAGTGACGTCCCTCTTCAAGTGGACTTGGATAAATAAAGTTAAAGGCTGATCAATGTCCTCAGAATCCTGTTGGTTATAATTGTGTTTCATCACGTGAAACTCCACATCATTGACAATATTTTACCCCCAAATGGACTCGCACCCTCTCTGGAGGTACAGCAAAGCCTCGCTTCCCAGGAGACACAGGTTGGTGGCAGAGTGACCATCGGACATCTGGGCTTGGACCGTCTTTCCCCACAGAAGCCAGGGCCGGTGTCACGGTTGTGCCCCCCACGTAGGATGCCATGCGTGGGGGTTTGATCAACAGCCTCAACCGCCCAGGAGCCAGCTGGATGCTAGGAGGCTCACACAGAGGGAGGCCGGTCCCAGCGTATCCTCCAGCAGCCTCCCCACCACCACCTGTGAGTGCAGGGAGGCTGTGCAGATGGGGTGGGCCCTGGAGCCGCTGGGTACCGTGTCCCTGACCATCCCCCTGACTCAGGCTCTGACCTACTTGGGAGCCTCGGGGGGAACATGGAGGATCTCCTCGCTGCGGTGGGAGGTGACCTGGGCTCCAGTACCCCACATGTGCCCTCTACTGAGCTTATTTCCCCCAAGAGCCACTGCAGGCTGAGCAACCCTCATCTGCCAGCTGCCTGCAAGGTCACTGGCCATGTACGCCTGCCTCACCCTTCGGGACGTGGGTTAGGGGGCAGCCGCAACTCTTACCCAATTCTCAGACAGGAAGACTGAGGTGCAGAGGGCGCCAGCATGGGGCCTGCCAAGTCTCAGTTTCATTCTCTGGTTCCGGGTCTCCCCAAACACGAGAAGTCGCCAACAGCTCAGGAGGCACCGCAGGGAAAACCGACGTCAGACAAGTTTCAATGCCACACGTTGCTTGTCTGGCTTTAAGTCTTTCACCCGCTTGACTTTAAACTTGGGTGAGCATCCCTCACAGAGTCCAGCTCATCCCAGGGAGGATGTGAGCTCTAGGAAAGCAGGTGCGATGCCAATGTTGCTCGTGGATGAGTGAACAGGCCCTGTGGTTCCTGAGGAATAGGACCTGCCGGCCTGGTGGTGGACAGGTCACCCAATCTGGATGGTGGGCTGGCGGCTTCACTCAGAGCCACGTCCAGAGAGCAGCCGTGCCCTTGGGGTCCGTGGTGCAGGGCACCCAGCCAGTGCCTCCCAGCTTGCACTGCAGGCACCACAGGTGAGGTGGGGTCGCTCACTGGTCTGAGGGGACCCCAGGGTCCCGGCTTCCAGCCTGACAGGAGCATCGGAAGGAAGGTGACAAGATGCTTTGTGGGCAACTCGCCCCCATCCGAATACCGGACACCTTCCAGTGTCTGCGCCTGCTGGAGACAGGCAGGGACGTCCTGACTTAGCCAAAGGAACGGCTCCTCAGCTTAAAATGTCACCCTGTGCTTACTGGTGACCCAGCCTGGACCCACCCCCCTGACCCCTGACCTGGATGGAGTGTGCAGAACCAGAAGTGCAGGAGACTGGGCAGCAGGAGCGCCTCAGGAGGCCACAGGTGTCCAGGGCCAGATGCTGCAAATAAAGCTCGCCTACACACAGCCCCACTCACAGTGAACTGTCCACAGCTGCGCCTGTCCTATAGCAGCAGAGATGGGCAGGTCCCGCCGGCCCCATCCTGCAAAGCAGGAAATAACTAATATCTGGCCCCTTACAGAGAAAGCCAGCCTTGTCCTGGCAGCCTTAGGTTTCAAACCTGGACTCCAGGCTCTCAGAAAGCCCCTCTGCCTTGCAAAGAATCCGTGCCGGGTTTCCTCCAGACTGCATGACTTGGCTTACTTATTAAGGTAAATAACGGTCCTCGGTTAGACTGGGTTCCATCAAGCGCATGTCAGCAGCAACTCCACCTTGCAAACACACTGCTCGCACATCTACACGTGTTACACTCGGGGACAAACTCTAGGAAGACACCAGAACTACTTGGAAGAATCTAGAGAACTTTCCTGAGGGATCTCCGTGGCTTACAGGTTGAAGACAGATGTCGGATTTCTCATAAATGAGTATCTGTGTTTGTAGGAGCCACTCCAATCACCCCTGAGAGAACACCTGACAAACAGACACTTTATTTGCAAAAGCAAAAAAGAGGAAAGAAAAGCAGATTTTTAAAAAGTTCCCTACCGCTCTACTAATCACCAATTAAATGAATGCAAGATTAAATGACAGTGTCTTACACCTGTCAGGCTGCAAAACACTTCTAAAAATTGGCCATGTGACAGGCCTCAGGGTGAGGAGGCTGGGAACAGGTGGGCTCCTAAGTCCTGGCTGGGACACAAATCACCACCACTTGCATGAAATATCCTTTAGGTGCATAGATCCAGGCCCATGTAAGGAAACAGAAACTCTGAGTTCTGCCTCTAGTGAGTCATCACAAGGAAATAATGAGAGATGAGCCCTGAGACAGGTTTACACAGATTTTCTTTATGGCATCCATTGTTTCAGCAGTCAAGAACAAGACTTGTCCTTCTGTCCCTCCACCCGATGGGGACACCACACTTACCGGATATGCACACAAGCCACACACTTGCACACATGTGTACACCACACACCACTCACGTGCTTATATGCATGTATGCACCACTCTCACCCAGCACATGTGTGTACATATGAACACATGCTACAGCCTGCTCATACCAGTCACTTGCATGTTTGTGCACATGTGTGGTGACGTGAAAGTGAAAGCCACTCACTTGTGTCTCTTTGTGACCTCATGGATTATAGCCCGCCAGGCTCCTCTGTCCATGGGATTCTCCAGGCATGAATACTGGAATGGATTGCCATTTCCTCCTTCAGGGGATCTTCCCATCCCAGGGACTGAACCCAGGTCTCCTGTATTGCAGGCAGATTCTTTGCCATCTGAGCCACCAGGGAAGTCACACAAGCGTGTTCCCGTATGATAACGCACCATGGTTACACACATGCACACACACGCCAGTTGATTAAAGGTGGTTGTTTGGGGGGGAGACAGGTTAACTCTTGCTTCCTGTCCTCATAACTCGGCTCCTGATCAGCCTCTTCCTCAGCTGTCTTTCTCCTCTGTGTGGCTACCTCCACAGCAGTTGGAATTTCCAACGAAACACCCAGATAGACCCAGACGGGGCCAGAGCACACTCGCTCCACAGGTTCTGGTGTTTTATTTCTGTTTAATGGTAGTAGCCAGGCTGGTGGACAAGGAGATGATTGGGTCTCCTCAGGACAGAGGCACATTCTGTGCTCTGTTCCTGACGGGCTCCAGTGCTGGCTGCGTGGACGCCCACCAGGGTGTCTGGTATATGTGGGGCTTGCTGGGGGTTGGTATATGTTGGAGCTGGCAGGGAGGAGAGGCCCGACCACACGCTTGACTGTCCTGGACTCCAGGGCAGCTCCATCCACAGCTGGCCCAGCCCAGGCTCTTGACCCCGTCTGTGGACCATCTTGCTATTTTCCTTCCCATTTCTCTAAAAAATTCATCATTTCCATGGGACACATTTCATCAGCAGGGAAAATGGAAAACTGGTGGCACTGACCACAAAGAGAAAGAAAAGTGGAAGTGTTAGTCACTCAGTCATATCGACTCTTTGTGATCCCATGGACTGTAGCCCGCCAGGCTCCTCTGTCCATGGGGTTTTCCAGGCAAGAATGCTGGAGCGAGTTGTCACACCCTCCTCCAGGGGATCGTCCCGACCCAGGGATCGAATGAATCCATGTCTCCTACACTCCAGGCAGATTCATCATTTGAGCCACTGGGGAAACCCCACAAAGAGAAGCAACTGCCCAAAACACTGGAAGACGCGATGCTGTGAGGCCTCACCCGGGCAGGGCTGCCCCCCGAAAGGCACAGCACGGCTGGGCGGCGGCCGGATGGCCCGTCCCCAAGGCCTCTTCCAGGCAGCAGGGGCAAACCGCAGACCTGCGCACCTCGGAGGCGCCAGCGGCAGGCACCCCAAGGCTCTTGCTTTAATGGACTCTGCGGTTTTATGGAAGCTTGTGCCTTTAAAAGGGAAATTTGTATCGCTGGCTAATATCTCGCTTGTAAATAAGCACACTAAAAGCAGAATAATGCCATTAAACTCTTGCTCCAAGTCTGGTGCTAGCTCCCTTGGTGAAAAAGCGAGATTATCTAGAATAAGGACATCCCAGCTCCCACCTGAGGCCTTGATGCTGGAAGAGAACGTAAAGGTCGCTTTTCCGGGACTCACTCTCCCTGAGGTGACAAGACATAGGACCTTCCCGGGAAAAAGAGGAGAGGGATGAAGGGCCAAGGAATTCCAGCCGTGGGGGTGGGAGGGGTAGGAGGGGNTGGGGTGGGGGAGAGCTGGGGTCTCATGAACACATCACTGGTGGTGTCTCCTCCCTGCAGCAGTGGTTGCCAGGGCCCTGGCAGCTGACCACAGCTCTATCTACTCACCACAGCCCGGGCCCCAGGGCTGCAGAACATGCAAGCTCGTTCATCAGGGACTGCTCAGGGTCCACTCCCCTCCTGGGTCTCATGATAGCATGAGCAGATCATGCAATTAAGAGGCAAGCTCCTGCCTGTTCTCCTACCCAGCCCCCAGCCCCAAGGAGAGGCCCACACTGTCCCTATAGGTGGATGAACCACCCTGCAAATGCTGGGAGCGAGGGTGTTTAGCTGTCAGTCGAGTGACAAATGCGAGGGGAAAAAAAAAGAGTGACAAATGCGATTTTTTCAGCTAAAATAGGTTACACAGTCCAGCACTAGGGGCCTGAACCAAAGACAGGAAAATCCCATTTTTATGGATCAGCCAGGAAGTAAGGCCATCGCAAGAAAGGAGACTTTCTGGGGAAACATGTAACAGAAATTCACTGAAGAATATTTGGGAAAAATAACACCATGAGGATAGAAGTAGGCCAGTGACGTCCCTCTTCAAGTGGACTTGGATAAATAAAGTTAAAGGCTGATCAATGTCCTCAGAATCCTGTTGGTTATAATTGTGTTTCATCACGTGAAACTCCACATCATTGACAATATTTTACCCCCAAATGGACTCGCACCCTCTCTGGAGGTACAGCAAAGCCTCGCTTCCCAGGAGACACAGGTTGGTGGCAGAGTGACCATCGGACATCTGGGCTTGGACCGTCTTTCCCCACAGAAGCCAGGGCCGGTGTCACGGTTGTGCCCCCCACGTAGGATGCCATGCGTGGGGGTTTGATCAACAGCCTCAACCGCCCAGGAGCCAGCTGGATGCTAGGAGGCTCACACAGAGGGAGGCCGGTCCCAGCGTATCCTCCAGCAGCCTCCCCACCACCACCTGTGAGTGCAGGGAGGCTGTGCAGATGGGGTGGGCCCTGGAGCCGCTGGGTACCGTGTCCCTGACCATCCCCCTGACTCAGGCTCTGACCTACTTGGGAGCCTCGGGGGGAACATGGAGGATCTCCTCGCTGCGGTGGGAGGTGACCTGGGCTCCAGTACCCCACATGTGCCCTCTACTGAGCTTATTTCCCCCAAGAGCCACTGCAGGCTGAGCAACCCTCATCTGCCAGCTGCCTGCAAGGTCACTGGCCATGTACGCCCACCTCACCCTTCGGGACGTGGGTTAGGGGGCAGCCGCAACTCTTACCCAATTCTCAGACAGGAAGACTGAGGTGCAGAGGGCGCCAGCATGGGGCCTGCCAAGTCTCAGTTTCATTCTCTGGTTCCGGGTCTCCCCAAACACGAGAAGTCGCCAACAGCTCAGGAGGCACCGCAGGGAAAACCGACGTCAGACAAGTTTCAATGCCACACGTTGCTTGTCTGGCTTTAAGTCTTTCACCCGCTTGACTTTAAACTTGGGTGAGCATCCCTCACAGAGTCCAGCTCATCCCAGGGAGGATGTGAGCTCTAGGAAAGCAGGTGCGATGCCAATGTTGCTCGTGGATGAGTGAACAGGCCCTGTGGTTCCTGAGGAATAGGACCTGCCGGCCTGGTGGTGGACAGGTCACCCAATCTGGATGGTGGGCTGGCGGCTTCACTCAGAGCCACGTCCAGAGAGCAGCCGTGCCCTTGGGGTCCGTGGTGCAGGGCACCCAGCCAGTGCCTCCCAGCTTGCACTGCAGGCACCACAGGTGAGGTGGGGTCGCTCACTGGTCTGAGGGGACCCCAGGGTCCCGGCTTCCAGCCTGACAGGAGCATCGGAAGGAAGGTGACAAGATGCTTTGTGGGCAACTCGCCCCCATCCGAATACCGGACACCTTCCAGTGTCTGCGCCTGCTGGAGACAGGCAGGGACGTCCTGACTTAGCCAAAGGAACGGCTCCTCAGCTTAAAATGTCACCCTGTGCTTACTGGTGACCCAGCCTGGACCCACCCCCCTGACCCCTGACCTGGATGGAGTGTGCAGAACCAGAAGTGCAGGAGACTGGGCAGCAGGAGCGCCTCAGGAGGCCACAGGTGTCCAGGGCCAGATGCTGCAAATAAAGCTCGCCTACACACAGCCCCACTCACAGTGAACTGTCCACAGCTGCGCCTGTCCTATAGCAGCAGAGATGGGCAGGTCCCGCCGGCCCCATCCTGCAGAGCCTGAAATAACTAATATCTGGCCCCTTACAGAGAAAGCCAGCCTTGTCCTGGAAGCCTTAGGTTTCAAACCTGGACTCCAGGCTCTCAGAAAGCCCCTCTGCCTTGCAAAGAATCCGTGCCGGGTTTCCTCCAGACTGCATGACTTGGCTTACTTATTAAGGTAAATAACGGTCCTCGGTTAGACTGGGTTCCATCAAGCGCATGTCAGCAGCAACTCCACCTTGCAGACACACTGCTCGCACATCTACACGTGTTACACTCGGGGACAAACTCTAGGAAGACACCAGAACTACTTGGAAGAATCTAGAGAACTTTCCTGAGGGATCTCCGTGGCTTACAGGTTGAAGACAGACGTCGGATTTCTCATAAATGAGTATCTGTGTTTGTAGGAGCCACTCCAGTCACCCCTGAGAGAACATCTGACAAACAGACACTTTATTTGCAAAAGCAAAAAAGAGGAAAGAAAAGCAGATTTTTAAAAAGTTCCCTACCGCTCTACTAATCACCAATTAAATGAATGCAAGATTAAATGACAGTGTCTTACACCTGTCAGGCTGCAAAACACTTCTAAAAATTGGCCATGTGACAGGCCTCAGGGTGAGGAGGCTGGGAACAGGTGGGCTCCTAAGTCCTGGCTGGGACACAAATCACCACCACTTGCATGAAATATCCTTTAGGTGCATAGATCCAGGCCCATGTAAGGAAACAGAAACTCTGAGTTCTGCCTCTAGTGAGTCATCACAAGGAAATAATGAGAGATGAGCCCTGAGACAGGTTTACACAGATTTTCTTTATGGCATCCATTGTTTCAGCAGTCAAGAACAAGACTTGTCCTTCTGTCCCTCCACCCGATGGGGACACCACACTTACCGGATATGCACACAAGCCACACACTTGCACACATGTGTACACCACACACCACTCACGTGCTTATATGCATGTATGCACCACTCTCACCCAGCACATGTGTGTACATATGAACACATGCTACAGCCTGCTCATACCAGTCACTTGCATGTTTGTGCACATGTGTGGTGACGTGAAAGTGAAAGCCACTCACTTGTGTCTCTTTGTGACCTCATGGATTATAGCCCGCCAGGCTCCTCTGTCCATGGGATTCTCCAGGCATGAATACTGGAATGGATTGCCATTTCCTCCTTCAGGGGATCTTCCCATCCCAGGGACTGAACCCAGGTCTCCTGTATTGCAGGCAGATTCTTTGCCATCTGAGCCACCAGGGAAGTCACACAAGCGTGTTCCCGTATGATAACGCACCATGGTTACACACATGCACACACACGCCAGTTGATTAAAGGTGGTTGTTTGGGGGGGAGACAGGTTAACTCTTGCTTCCTGTCCTCATAACTCGGCTCCTGATCAGCCTCTTCCTCAGCTGTCTTTCTCCTCTGTGTGGCTACCTCCACAGCAGTTGGAATTTCCAACGAAACACCCAGATAGACCCAGACGGGGCCAGAGCACACTCGCTCCGCAGGTTCTGGTGTTTTATTTCTGTTTAATGGTAGTAGCCAGGCTGGTGGACAAGGAGATGATTGGGTCTCCTCAGGACAGAGGCACATTCTGTGCTCTGTTCCTGACGGGCTCCAGTGCTGGCTGCGTGGACGCCCACCAGGGTGTCTGGTATATGTGGGGCTTGCTGGGGGTTGGTATATGTTGGAGCTGGCAGAGAGGAGAGGCCCGACCACACGCTTGACTGTCCTGGACTCCAGGGCAGCTCCATCCACAGCTGGCCCAGCCCAGGCTCTTGACCCCGTCTGTGGACCATCTTGCTATTTTCCTTCCCATTTCTCTAAAAAATTCATCATTTCCATGGGACACATTTCATCAGCAGGGAAAATGGAAAACTGGTGGCACTGACCACAAAGAGAAAGAAAAGTGGAAGTGTTAGTCACTCAGTCATATTGACTCTTTGTGACCCCATGGACTGTAGCCCGCCAGGCTCCTCTGTCCATGGGGTTTTCCAGGCAAGAATGCTGGAGCGGGTTGTCACGCCCTCCTCCAGGGGATCGTCCCGACCCAGGGATCGAATGAATCCATGTCTCCTACACTCCAGGCAGATTCATCATATGAGCCACTGGGGAAACCCCACAAAGAGAAGCAACTGCCCAAAACACTGGAAGACGCGATGCTGTGAGGCCTCACCCGGGCAGGGCTGCCCCCCGAAAGGCACAGCACGGCTGGGCGGCGGCCGGATGGCCCGTCCCCAAGGCCTCTTTCAGGCAGCAGGGGCACACCGCAGACCTGCGCACCTCGGAGGCGCCAGCGGCAGGCACCCCAAGGCTCTTGCTTTAATGGACTCTGCGGTTTTATGGAAGCTTGTGCCTTTAAAAGGGAAATTTGTATCGCTGGCTAATATCTCGCTTGTAAATAAGCACACTAAAAGCAGAATAATGCCATTAAACTCTTGCTCCAAGTCTGGTGCTAGCTCCCTTGGTGAAAAAGCGAGATTATCTAGAATAAGGACATCCCAGCTCCCACCTGAGGCCTTGATGCTGGAAGAGAACGTAAAGGTCGCTTTTCCGGGACTCACTCTCCCTGAGGTGACAAGACATAGGACCTTCCCGGGAAAAAGAGGAGAGGGATGAAGGGCCAAGGAATTCCAGCCGTGGGGGTGGGAGGGGTAGGAGGGGTGGGGAGCTGGACTAGAGGGTGGGAAGGAGGGTGAGAGTCACGAGAACCGGCTCACGGGGCCTGTAGGTGATGCCAGTCGGCGACGGGGCACCAGAGCAGAGTGAGGACATGACCGCTCAGCGACTGGCCCTCAGTGTCCCTGCGTGAGTGAGGAGGAAACCGAGGGTTCTTTTGGCTGCAACACAGACCGCATGTGGGGGGGCATTGGGGAGCTGACGCTGCAGGGGTCTGCGGGCTCTGACAGACCTGCAGAGTCTGAACAAAGTGCAGTTAAAATCCACTTTTCCACCTTGGTGGGAGCTTCTGGTCAAAACAAGCTGTCCTCACTGGCACTGCTTACCTGCACCACCCTGCTCCTTCCTGGACCACGCCCAGCCCCAGGGGCTTGGGCTGAGACCACACACCCCTCCCCACCCAGCCCCAGCAGCCAAGGCTCAGGGCCAGGTGAAGGTGGGCAGGCAGGGGTGTCCCCAGTCCTGCCTCGGTGGCCCTGGGCACTGCTGTCCACTCTGCTCTCCTCTGGCCTCCAGTCAGCATGGAGCCCCATTCCAAAGATGCCAGGCCTAGCTGTCTCCAGCCTCTCAAGGAGGTTTTCTTCCTGCAGCCATCAGGCCCTGGTTCAGGTGTCTCCTCCTCTCCAGTGGCCCAGCTTCCGGAGGCATCACAGGCTCACCTGAGTGCGGCCTCCACACATGGCTGTGTGATCTGCAGCAGAGTCAGACCTGTAGTCATGGACTGTTGGCCTGAGATTCGGCCCAAAGTTCTGCTGTGTTTGGCTCCTGGAATGTTAGACCACTGGGAATTTTCTCACTGGCGTCCAAATTGGCCACACGTCTGAATTGGAAACAAGGCTGAGTTTGTGTCCCCCAGGACTCAGATGAGTGCGCCATTCTCAGAGGCGCCCAAACCTCTACACCCCTTACTGTCTGCCCCCTGCCCCAGCCCCTGGGGGCTTTGAGGGCACTCAGCTTCTAGGGTTGGGGGCAGGATCCTTCTCTGCCCAGGACAGCACCCATGGGTGACAGGCCCCAGCAGGTGCACTGGGGGATGGGAGGTCCACTGGCTGAGCTCCTTGGGCTGAGTCACATGATGGCTCCTGCAGCTCTGCTCGCCAAGGGGCAGGGGAGAGGTCGGGGGCCAGACCCCAGGGAGGGGCAGGGGGCCTCCAACAGGACTTGCTGCCTGAGGTGAAAAGACATAGGAACTTCCCAGGGAAAGAGAGGGGAGGGATGAAGGGCCAAAGAATTCCAGCCACAGGGGTGGAAACTGCACTAGGGGATGAGCAGGAGGGTGACGGTCATGAGAACCTGCTCGGGGGGAGGGGGGTTGTGGGTGACATCAGTGGTGGGGGCAGAATCAGAGCAGAGTGGGGACATAACCTGTTTGGTGACCAGTCCTCAGCGTCTCTCTGAACCTGGCCAGCTCAAGCCCTGGGGCCTGGGTGCTCCTGGAACCATGATGCAGCGGGGGCAGGTGTGATGGGTGAGAGGATAACAGGGAGGGGCTCTGGGCAGCTGTGCTGCTCCCAGAGGCAGATGGAGCAGGGAGACCAGGAGGGCAACAGCTGGCAGGGACGCCCCCAGGGAGGGGACAAGAGCCAAGGGCCCCAGGCAGGAAGCACAGTGAGAGCAGATACAGAGGGTCCCAGCAAAGGCCCCAGGACAAGTGTGAAGAGGAGGACCAGGAGCAGCAGGCACGTGGCTTAGTCAGGAGCTTGGGAGGGGACAGGACAAGTGGGGTGCGTGGCCTCGGGGCAGCTGTGGTTCTGCCTCCCCAGCTCCTTCTGGCATTTTGGCAAAGGGTGCATTTGAGGGCAAGCAGCAAGACAGCCAGGGCTGGGCAAGGGCTGAACCATCAGCTGGGCAGGAGGACCAGGCGCTTGGCACCCCCTGCCCGCCCACCCCAGAGTGTTCCCGGATGTGCATTCCATGCTTCCTGGTTGCGGTAGAGACCTAGAGGGCAGCTTGAGGACGAGCGGGCATGGCCATGTGCTTCTCATCCCTAGAAATACAGGACCATGGACAGTGCTCAGATGAGAGAGGTGGGGCAGCCACCCTGGACCCGCAGTTCCCAGCAAGCTTACCACCCCTTGATCTCCTCCAGGGGCTCCCACGGCACCTGCTACCATAGGTAGCAGAGACCGCAGGTCAGTCCTCACCCTCCACGTGGATGGATCCTTGCTGTCGGGACCTAAAGCCCCCACTTAAGAAGTGAAGCTGGTCAGATTCACACCTTCCAGATCACAGCAAAAGTGGGCATGCAGGTGAGGCCCCGGGTGCGCCTTCTCCCTCGGAACCTCAGGCATTTGCACAGGCTCACATTCAGAGGAGCGAGTGGTGACCTAGCAGAGTTCTGACTCCCTGCTCCTGGAGGACACAGAACACTCCTGGAGACCCCCTCCAGCCCCTCCCACACTCCCTTCCTCCCAAATCACCTCTATTTCTCTTTCACTTTGATCGTTCTCCTCCTGGAACAATAACTGTAAGCCCTGACCTGCTTTTTGGGGGTTGAACCCAATGATAGAGTCTCTGGTTCTTCAAGCTCCCTCCTCTCTACCTCTCCCCACACCTCCAGCCAGGTGAGCTGCTGCTGGAGTCCCTGTCTGCTGACCCTTGATGAAGACCCAGTCCTCAGCCCACTGACACATCATTCTAGCACCGAGAATGAGAACTTCCCCATATGACCACAACCCCCACTATCTCATCTGGGGAGGCCTCAGGCTCAGCAAGCAGGGGAAGGAGATGAATCAATGCCATGTTATTAGCCAAGCAGTTTGATTCCTGCACATTTAAGCACACGAGCACCTCAAAGCTTGATCCCCTCAGGTCAATGCAATTTTACAGAGATGCCCCCTTCTCAGCAGTGCAACGATACAGGCGTACCTGGGAGGGATGGAGGTATAGGGATGGGGCACGGGTCAAATAATTTTAAAAACAAAGCAAAAGTCTTTGGTGAGTATCCTTGGCACCCTGACCCCCAGGTGCGGAACCGCCAACCTTGCAGGTGCCCAGACTGGCAGAGCAGTCTATTCAGTAGTTCACCATATGACAGCAAGAAGGGCTTTTCATCCAGGTTCCAACACAGAGAAGAGCCCCAGAAGCTGAAATGAGAAGGTCTGTGGGCCTGATGGGCACCCAGTGTGCAGTTCCCAGTGGGGACTGCAGCTGGAGTGGTCAGCCCTGCCCTGGCTTCATCAAAAGGCCCATAAGCCGCTGTGCAGAAAAAGCACAAAGTGAGAGGCTAGCCAGCACTAAAACTCCCGGTGCAATAATTGTCATTGTTATCCAATTATGCTCAGGATACCTGAAGCTCACACGGCCCACAGAGGGGCAATTTCATTAGACTGAGACCCACTTGTCTCACTTTACTTTGATAACGGCTTAATAAATAAACTGAGTGAGCCCTAACACCGAGGTGCAAAATGAAAAATACTTTGGCTTTTCCATTTTATGCCCCTCCTTCTCTAATTATCTCGCTTTCATATTTCCTTGCTTGTCAGCTCCAGCCTCTGCCTCCTCCAAGAGGTGGGCAGAGCTATCTCCTTCCTCTTGCAAAGATTCCTCCCTGGGTGTGTGCTGGGCCAAGTTCTTCTTTCTCCAGCCCCCAACACACACCCTCCCCTCACTTCTCTGTTACCCAGAAAACACACTCAGAGTAAAACCACAATTGGGGCAGCCATGGAGGAGAGGACGATAAACATTATGCCATTGCATATTTTAATAAAACTGTGAGACAAGGGAAGCGGAAGGAATTAATTTCACTTAGCTCAGGCAGAAGGGGAGGGAGATGACAGCCAAAGAGAGCCCAGTGGAGAGATGACATTTGGATCAGGAGGCCCTGGAATATTCCCCCAGATGCAGGGGCAAGATGAGAAGGGAGGCAGCCAGGACAAAGGGATGAGCAGGGAAGGAAGGGATGGCAGGGTTGTGCTATGTGGGCAGGTGAGCCGATGCTGGTGCCTGGCAGGGCGGGCGCGGTGGGGGAGAAGGGAACAGCCATGAGAGCACGGCATGGAGGGCCTGAGACTCTCTAGGGTCCATTGATGGTGGTCAAGGATGGCTACAGTCACTTTGAAATCTAGGAATCCAGAGACCCACAGAGTTCATGAAGTGAATCCCTACCACCAATGGCGAAATGAACAGCACGATGTCATAGTGACGAGTGTGCACCCTGCTGGTCCCCTGACCCTGTGGCCTTCTTAGAGCCACTGTGACAGATCAGCAGGCCCATCGTCCTGGGCTGGACGGATGTCCCCATCATCATCAAAACATCTGAATCGAGCACAACAGCATCAGGAGCTCGCGCACAGCTTTGTCATCTTCCTGGTGGGGACAGGAAAATGGCAGAAGCGTGGGGTCACGCTGCTCTCCTGTGGCTGCTAATCCTCTCTCCCCACAAAGCCCAGGTACAACACCGAACTGGCACCTGGATCAAGATCACCCCATGGATCAAGGTATTCACCCATCTAACCAAGCGCATCTAATCTCAACTCTTCAGATCATTTAAAAGCAAAAGCATAAACACATCACAGATACAAAATCTATGGAACGATATTTAGTTCAAAACTGGAGATACGCACTCCTGGTCTTCATTCTAGTGAGAAATGGAGCATTTCCTGCCTTATCAATAAACAAGGATGTCTCAGTCATCAGCGATTCCAGACCTCCAAATGTGGACTTCTGAGCCCAAAGGGCATCCAGGAAGGAGAAGAAATCTGCATGATGTGGCTGCCACCAGGCTGCAGCCACTCCCTATGGTGAGAACTGAGCAACTCAGGATGTGAAAAACACAGGACACTGGCCCCAGATAGCTGAGATTCATATGAAAGGAACGATTTCATTGAGCCCAGACTCTTGTATCTTCCCATACATAGAAAAGCACTAAATTCCTTAACTTGGGATGTCTGGTTTTTTTAATTAACAATAATTCTTTGATGTTCAGACTACCTGCTCCTTATGGCAAAATTTCTATATAACCTGACCCTTCCCTCTCCTTAGATGTGTTCTCTTAGGGTCACTTGAGATACTGTCTCCTGGGCTTAAGTCCTAGAAATTTATGTGGAATAAAACATAACTCTCAACATTTAGGTTGTGACTATTTTTTAAGTCAACGCTAGTTTATGAGTTCAATCAGCAATGAGACTTTAATTTATGCTTGGAGTTCCAGCTGAGCTATTTCAGCTCCTAAAAGATGATGCTGTTAAAGTGATGCATTCAATATGCCAGCAAATTTGGAAAACTCAGCAGTGGCTACAGGACTAGAAAAGGTCAGTTTTCATTCCAGTCCCAAAGAAAGGCAATGCCAAAGAATGTTCAAACCATTGCACAATTGCACTCATCTTACACACCAGCAAAGTAATGCTCAAAATTCTCCAAGCTAGGCTTCAACAGTACATGAACCGAGGACTTCTAGACATTCAAGCTGGATTTAGAAAAGGCAAAGGAACCAGAGATCAAATAGCTAACATCCGTTGGATCATAGAGAAAGCAAGAGAATTCAAAAAAAACATCTACTTCTGTTTCATTGACGACGTTAAAGCCTTTGACTGTGTGGATCACAAAACACTGGAAAATTCTGAAAGAGGTGGGAACACCAGATCACCTTACCAGCCTCCTGTAAAATCTGTATGCAGGTCAAGAAGCAACAATTAGAACTAGACATGGAACAATGGACTGGTTCCAAACTGGGAAAGGAGTACATCAAGGCTGTTATATTGTCACCTTGCTGATTTAACTTATATGCAGAGTACATCAGGCAAAATGCTGGACTGGATGAAACACAAGCTGGAATCAAGATTCCAGGAAGAAAAATCAATAACCTCAAATATGCAGATGACACCACCCTTATGGCAAAAAGCCAAGAGGAAGTAAAGAGCCTCTCTTGATGAAAGTAAAAGAGGAGAATGAAAAGCTGGCTTAAAACTCAACATTCAAAAAACTAAGATCATGGCATTCGGTCCCATCACTTCATGGCAAATAGATAGGGAGACAATGGAAACAGTGACAGACTTTATTTTCTCAGGGTTCAAAATCACTGCAGATGGTGACTGCAGCCATGAAATGAAAAGACACTTGCTCCTTGGAAGAAAAGCTATGGCCAACCTAGACAGCATAGTAAAAAGCAGAGACCTTGCCGACAAACGTCCATCTAGTCAAAGCTATGGCTTTTCCAGTAGTCATGTATGGATGTGAAAGTTGGACCATTAAGAAAGCTGAGCACCGAACAATTGATGCTTTTGAACTGTGATGTTAGAGAAGACTCTTGAGAGTCCCTTGGACTGCAAGGAGATCAACCAGTCAATCGTAAAGGAAATCAGTCCTGAATATTCATTGGAAGGACTGATGCTGAAGCTGAAACTCCAATACTTTGGCCACCTGATGCAAAGCACTGACTCACTGGAGAAGACCCTGGTGCTGGGAAAGACTGAAGGCAGGAGGAGAAGGGGACAACAGAGGATGAGATTGGTTGGATGGTATCACTGACTCAATGGACATGAGTTTGAGTAAGCTCCGGGAGTTGGTGAAGGGCAGGGAGGCCTGGTGTGCTGCATTCTATAGGGTCACAAAGAGTTGGACACTACTGAGCAACTGGACTGAACTGAACTGAGCTTATGAGTTCAATCAGCAATGAGACTTTAATTTATGCTTGGGAAAATAAAAATAGATTAATAGGATCCAAGTCAAGCTGCTAGAAGAGGTTTTTCTGTGCCAAGAGCCCAGCACTGTGAGTTTCCCTAAACAGGTTATCATTGTAACATTGTAAAGCACTAGACTTATTTTTTAAATAGCAAAACTACAATTATCTCCACACGCCCATATCATGGCTCTGCAGTGCTCCTGCGTAACCACCCGGCTGTCAGCGATATGGCCGGGACAAGCAAGTCTGTGCCACACTAGACGGCCAGCCTTATCAAAACCGAACTGCATTAATCCTTTTCGTTACATCAAAAATCAAATAACTTCCCGGGGAGATGCTATAGTCACACCAGGGGCCATTCCACTGGGAGACGGCGAGTTGAGATTCACAGCACAACATGGTAGGAAATAAACAGATAAGCGTTTGCCTCCTCGGCTGCTGGCTGACACTCAGAACTCAGGGCTCCTTCAGAAAAAAAACACGGGCAAGTGTCTGGAGTCACCCATGGTCTCGCCGCCAGCATCCACCATCCAGGAGAGAGACCGAAACTTCCGGGAAAAATAGCATCCTCACCCACAATGCTCCTCCCCAGCAACAGAATTGTCCACTCGCATGTGCAGCATTTAAGCAAGAAGGAAATAAGGTTTCAGAACTGACGAGAGAGAAATGCAGTAAGATAGTAAGACAGCTTGGGTAACTGCTGGAGAGATGCCTTCCTGATAGAATAACCACCTTTCAAAGTGAGAAAACAATGCCATTTTCTGCCCACTGAGCGAAGCAGCTAGACAAGAGGGGAGCTGCAGCCTCCTTATTTAGGGAGCAGGCCCTCTGCTCCCCTGGGGCTGGAGGAAGTGATTAATTAGTGCCTCCTTGAAGCTGCAACCTCAGACCAACTGGGGGACTTTGTCTGTGCACAGCACAGAATACTATCTTTCCAGAAGCCTCTTAGAGCCTAACAATGGACCATGTCTCCCACAGTCCTCAGTGCGCTGCCAGAAGGACAGAGCCCCAGCTCGGAAAGAGCTCTGCTCTTGGTGCCTGTTTTGTGTGGAGAAGAAAGGCCACTCAGGACACAATTTTAACTGAAGAAGGAAGCCACGAAGTCCTCAAGTCTACTCCCAGGTCCCTTCTCTTCGGGTTCCTCTCCCTCTGCCTGGCACCCCTTCCCCTCCCTGCCCGCAGTCAGCTGCCTGATTTAAACACAGCCTCCCAAACCCCCACCTGCTTCTAAACCAAACCTGGGCACATCGAGGTGAGATCTGTCACCCTTCAATTTCATCTTTCAATCGGGAAAAGGCAAAACCAAGACTCCCTCATGCCATGACGGAACCATCTTGCGGAAAGGCACAACCTCCAGGCTGATGGTGCTGGAAAATCAAATTCCTGTTTTAGGTTCAGGCGACCTCGCCCAGTGCGTGAGGCTGACAGGTGAGCACTACCGATGCTGTGTCAGGTGAGCATGGAGGATCCTCAGGATTTAAACGCAGGCACGCGACCCTCCAGGCTGGAGTTTCAGAATGTAAGATGCTGGAGCAGGCCTATGGCTTCACGCCAGCCCGTGGGGAACTCAATCTTGCTCACAGAGAAATCAGAACGGCAGCCCTTGGCCCCTCCCTTTTGCTGAGTCAGCCAGGCCGGACGAGAGGGCGGTCTTCCCTCACTTAGGACAAAGGAGAACCCTTATCAAGAGATGCATTTAATCCAGCAGAAGATGCTGGACCCAGAGGACACTGGGAAATTAGCACACAAGGGATGGTTCCTTACTTGTTTCCTCTAACTGCAGGACATCTGCTCTGCTGTCGCAAACCTGCCTACCAGACACAGCCCAGAACACCTGGAGAGAGGTGGAGGGGTACAATTCAGAGGGTTTTCCCCTCCCATCCCTCAGTCTGTCCCTGTGAAACTCTAGAAAGTTCCAGAATCTCTGTGTGCTGGAATTCCAAAATGTGGAAACAACTGCATTCTAATCCCCGGGGCTGCAACACAAGCCTGTCATAGTCATTGTATTTTTAATTTTTTTTTCAAAATGTTACAGCAGAAATGTATTTTATTGTTTAACTATTTATTTATTTGTCTGCACTGGATCTCTACTGCAGCACGTGGGATCTTTAGTTCAGGCATGTGGGATCTAGTTCCCTGACCAGGGATTGAACCCGGGCCCCTCTGCATCGGGAGTGCAGATTCTTAGTCACTGGACCACAGGGAAGTCCCATCAATATCGTCATATTTAAAATCACATCACTTTGCTGAGAAAGATCCACACAGTCAAAACTATGGTTTTTCCAGTTGCCAGGTACAGATGTGACAGTTGGACCAGAAAGAAGGCTGAGCACCTAAGAATTTAAGAATTTATGATTTTGAACTATAGTGGTGGAAAAGACTCTTGAGCATCCTTTGGACTGCAAGGAGATCAAACCAGTCAATCCTAGAGGAAATCAACTCTGAATACTCATTGGAAGGACTGATGCTGATGCTGAAGCTCCAATATTTTGGCCACCTGATTCGAAGAACTGACTCATTGGAAAAGACCCTGATGCTGGTAAAGATTGAAGGTAGGAGGAGAAGGGGGTAACAGAGGATGAGACAGATGGCAGCACCGACTCAGTGGACATGAGTTTGAGCAAACTCGGGGAGATGGTGAAGGGCAGAGGAGCCTGGCGTGCTATAGTCCATGGAGTTTGAAAGAGTCGGGCATGACTGAGCAACTGAACAACATGCTTATAGTATTTCAAATGCAAATTCCCAGGATGCCCATATCATAGACCCACAAATCCAGGTTTATCAAGGGGGACAGATCTGCTGTCAAGCACCTGCAGTTTCCAAGACTAGGAATCCAGAGCATTTGTTAAGTCTTTAAACCAAAAATACACTGGAGAAACACTCCTATCAGTTGTGAGATGCTCTCCCTTCTAGCAGAAGTGCCGTGGCTCAGCACTGGTGTTCAGCCTGCCCCCCTGCCCTCGGCACTCCCACGGGATCCCAGGCTTCAAAGTGGATTTCATAGGCCTCTGCAATTTTGGCGGCATGACATCTTACGTCTTACAGGCTATTTTTTTAGCCAGGATGGTAGAAAATTAACGTTTACCAGTCATTGACCTTTCAAGCATGTAACGTATTTTTTCCCTTACATGGAAGTATATCTTACACTTCTCCCCAGATAAATCCTTAAAGGGTCCAATTAAAAAAAAAAAAAGTGATTGTGAAGCCTCTCTGTTCTTAAGAAGACATAGTTCTACAATTTTATGGACTTTTGATCACAACTGTATTGCCTTCAACCCTTTGTTGGTCTTCAATTTTTATCTTACACTAGTAAGAACTACATAAGACAAGTGGTATAATCCCTTCTTTGTATCTGAGGGAAGGTGCGAAAGAATAACATAAGATGAAAATAAAGCTTTAAACAGTAAGGAGCCTTGCAGCATGCTGACGGCTACCTTCGGACACTCATTGCCCAGTGACTTCAGCAGCTCATCACGCCACATTATTAAATGTGATAAGACATAATCCAATCATACCCAATCCTATTAATAAACGATGGTAGCGAAATTATGTCCATGGGTGGCCTCCCTCCCCCATGAGCCTATGAAGCTTTAAATAAGCCTCTCCATCATTTATTTATTCAATTCTAAAAACATGTCTTTGGCCGAAAGGTCTCTGGCCACACATAAGAATATAAAGGTCAAGAAGGGAAAAAGTCCCCAAAGAAAACCATAAAGAATATCCAATCAAGCTGCTGTCTATTGGAAAAATCACTCCTGGAAAGGCCAGCTCATCACACCTCGGGGGAAGGGCCCAGGGAGAGGAGAGTCTGGGTTATCCGCTAACAAGACCAGGGACCAGGGTACGGGCTGGCAGTGGGTTGCTTTCCACCAGCCAGACTTGGCTTCCCAAAAGCCACTTGTCCATCCCACTGGGCCCTCAAGTCCAGCCTGGGCATTGAACTAACTTCTCCCCCTAAGGATGCAGCCTCAGGGGTCACACTGGCCACGGCACATGTCTAGTGCCACAGAGCTGATGATGGGGACTTTGGCCCTGCACACCTGAAGCTTTCAGACCCTGCACCTTGGGGTGCTGGGTCTCCCTGGGGGGGAGTCAGGGCCGAGGTGATGAACAGGATGCAGCAAGGGAGGGCCTCAGGAGGCAGACTACCCCATTAAACAGGCATCCCTATGTCATCTTCCATCTTCCCTCAGCGCCCCCTGGTTCATAAAAAAGGGTTAGCTATGTGCCAAGCTTAGAGGGTGGCACCAAAGAGGTGCAGGGTACAGTGCCAGACGAAGGTTTGACCCACAGACTGGAAAACAGAACGACCAGATCCGACCCAGCTCCTCAAATGGGGCCAGATGCAGGCATGGGACGGGGTGCCCGTGGAGCCTGGAGCTCAGTGCAGGGGTCATGTGAGGCAGCTCACCCCATTTACAGCTTCCACAAGCAGAGCAGCACAAACAGACGGAGCATCAGGACAAAGCGACCACACAGCTGAGCCAGAGTGTTCCAACCTGACAGCCCCTCCCACTCTGCTCTGGCCGTCCCGAGGTTCTCATGTCCTGTGCTGCCCAAGGGGCCAGCTGAAACAGTACAGGGGCCTGAGAATCCTGGTGCTCAGGGCAGTGGTCAAGCTCTGAAAGGGCCAGGGCCGTTTCCATGCTAGTCACGGGCCCTTGGGTTGGTTGTGCATCGCAACCCAGAAAGACAGGATGGCTGCAGCCACTCACTCCCAATAAGACCTGGAGCCCCCTGGGGTACCCCAGGCTCCCCCTCAACACAGACCCAGCAGGCAGGGTGGTTTGCAGCAGTCTAGTGCCAGTTGTGAGGAGTCCACCTGCAACATAGCCGCAGAGGTCCAGGGACAGGGGAGGGAGCCGGTGTGTGTGTGTGTGTGTGTGTGTGCAGGGGGCCCCCAGGGGGAGGGACGCCCTGGAACCGTGTGTGTGTGTGTGTGTGTGTGTGTATGTGTGTGTGTGTGTGTGTGCAGGGGGCCCCCAGTGTGTGTGTGTGTGTGTGTGTGTGTGTGTGTGTGT